>HE671321.1:96088-194572 GCA_000313835.2 Heliconius melpomene melpomene | reverse complement strand
CCCCCCCCCCCCCCCCCCGCCATCCCCTTCCATGTGTCTGCTCTAAAGCAGGTTTTCGTCTGAGACCGCGGTCAGAGAACCAAGACCCTGATAGTTGATTAAGTTTTCTGTTGTTTGTGTTATTATTTGTGTTTATTTTAAGACAATCGGAAAATCCTTATTGGAACTAACAAAATGCGGTTTGCAGTAAGGTTTCAGTAATTTTCACATTATCTCAAGTGCTTTGCAAACACATACATTATATGAGTAATTCAATAGTTAAAGCGGGCGAAGCCGCGAGTGGGTCGCTAGTAAATAAATAAATATTGAAAATGTGGCCTCCATGTAATAATAACCAGTTAGATCATATTTTCTTTTTCTTTTAAATAGAATTGATATCTTTAATAAACAAAAAGTGCATTAATCATGACACAGCTTGGAGTTAAGAGGCGAACATACGAAGAAATGCAATTTTCTAGAATGGCCCCACGAATTTGGAATTGGAAAACTTCCAGATTTCTAACGTTCGTGATAGAGGCGCGCGATGGCCGTATTAGTTTGAATTAAAACACTTAAATATGTTCTATGGCCTATTATACTCGTATGTATGTTTTCTTATGGAGTACGGCAAAATTATAGTAGTACCTAAAGATAGCTTACCACGTTAAAGTGATAATTGGATTGAACCCTCAACCATGGCGTGTGTAGGTAGGATTTTTACAATTATTTATCATATTATATTATAGATCTATATATTTTTTTATTTTTTCTATAAGTTGGATATGCAAAAGGAACCTATCACTAACACAGAGAACGGAAAACAGAAAAAACAGAGTGAAGAAAACCGATGCTTCGATGTATCGTACGCTTTTTTACGACAGCGAAGAAAACAAAATAATTAATTCCCCCCAGCGGGAATCAAACCTACATCGACTATAAAACGTCAATGTTCCCATATGATATAAACATATTTTTTATAATAAAAGAACGGATAAGCCGCGTATTTTCACTGGCAACACTGACGCGTGTGGAACTATAAAATAAATCCTCCGATGCTTAGTTTCGGTAAAATGCTCACCGCGTATTGTAAAACAATACATCTATTCAGTACGGTACGGGTAAACTAGAAAAAATACTATCAAATGGAATTTATTACGTTGAATTTTAGGTGAAAGGTTAATTGCTTTTTGTTGGACATATTAAAACAGCTTTGAACAATTTTCCAATTACATATATGGAGTGAGTATATAGCTATATTTTAAAATGGTATTTGCAAAAATTTGGAGACCGCCGCGGCACAGTGGTACATGACGTTTATGAGTTCGATTCCCAATGGGGGAACGAACGAAGGCAAAAGGAAAGTTTTCAAAATTACATTTGTATAGATAAATCATGATCTCACTTGTATTTTCAAGAAATTTATATAGAGAAAGAAGACTATATTATATTTTAGATTAATTACTTTAATCCATTCTATGCACATAACTTGAAAAATAGATTTAGTATCGATTTTTAATTGTAATTTTGTGAGTAGCCAGAAATTGTAGTTGCCTATTTCAATTTCCGCCCTTTCAGAATATACAATTAAAGTTTTTATAAATATGATATTGTTTTTTTTTACCTAAATTAAAAAAAATATTTTTAATTCATGAAAATAATTAGTAAGTAAAAGACCATGAAAAGTGAAATTTTCATTTCTCTCC
Organism: Heliconius melpomene melpomene; assembly: GCA_000313835.2. Taxonomy (NCBI): domain Eukaryota; kingdom Metazoa; phylum Arthropoda; class Insecta; order Lepidoptera; family Nymphalidae; genus Heliconius; species Heliconius melpomene. The sequence continues at coordinate 192,890 of HE671321.1, read as the reverse complement.
CACAATTTCCAACAGAAGCAAGGTAAGAAAAACTCAAAAAACAAAACAACTAACGTTAAATTAGTGCATAGAACATTGAAATATTCATAGTAAATAGAAAACAGCGGCCAAGCAAGCTGCAAGCAGCAAGCAGCAAGCGTAATAAGCGTCGTAATCCCAGTTAATGCCCAGTCTTCGGGTGGTGCGGATGAAATGCGCCGGTGGTGGCCATTAACGTAATTGCAGTGTGAATATTCAAAGATTGTGGGATTTTAATATATAATATGGAAATATTGCAAATTGCTTTATTTATTTTTATAATTATTAAATTTATTTAAATAAAATTATATGTTATTTATATTATAATTTAGGATTCTAGTTGATTGACAACGCAGATCTGTATGGTATTAACGTCGTAATTGGGGATTGCTCCAAATGGGAATCGAATCTACGAGCATTGGATATACAACGAGGCTCAATCACTGCACCATATTACTTAGATTCGCTCCGGCCTCGTTGCTTTTCCAAAACAATTTTTTTTTTCATTTTCTAGTGTAAAGTATAACGTGATTCGAACCAGTGAACGCGATCCATTTGTATACCATTTGTGAAATTTATTTTACATAATGCTATCATGTCACGCTATATTGTTAGTCATTTGCTCTTAGACTATTATTCTACTTTTGTTTTTTGTTACAAATAATAATATTTATAAATATGAAATTATTTTTATTATCGTAATAAATAGATTTTGCAACTGAATCACCTCTCTTAATATCCCTTATATTGAAGGGTTTCCCCTACATTCATTCTAGTTTAAGCTTCATGCTATATATCGGACATAGCAGAGCATTCCTACCTACCTAAAACCTAGTATTCCTAGTAGTACTCTTCGCTTCCATTAAGATATTCCATTTCCACGCCACTTAAGACGCAATGCCTCCAAAATTCGGCAGAAAGTAGAGAACAGAAGTATCTTGATGGGAACGGGGTGTATAACTCAAGGTTTCCAGGTAGGCACAGGATCTGCCTCGAGTGGGACTCGAACGCTAAACCTAACCGCGTTTACAGCCTGCGCTACGACTGGCGCCACAAAATAAAAAAAAATATTATAAACACAAATATACATACAAATTAAGTTATACGGTAAAAATTCACCCAGCATTTTACAGTATAGAGTGCAGAGCTTACATTATAGTGGAGGTAATTACTAATTAAAACTTATAAAAAGCCTGGAAATTACGGCCGCATTTTTAGCTTACATAATTATAGGCTTGTGTAAGACAAAACACCTCTCAACCTACATATAGACTGTACTGTAATGTCTAAGGTTATTTAAGATCTAATAGGTAATGGGTTCGATTTCTACTCGGGATCATTAAATATTTTGTTCAATGTGGTGATAAAGCAAAGCGCGGCATTGAGGTTCACTACCCGGAAAGTAGACACTTCCGTTTCCTTTAAAACTAATGGGAACGTATCGTAACATGTGTCTCAACACTAGGTCCCCGGATTTCCTATGCGTACGGAATACAGCATGTGAAGTATGAGTTAAAATAAATTAATTTTAATTCTTAAAAAATTCAAAATTACACCCAACTCCCTTCTGTTATTACCAAGCCAAATAAATAGCGTCTGAAGAACTAAGATAAGCGCCCCAAACTTGGTGGCTTAATTGACGCTCTTAAGAAACTTGAAAATATTAATATTTTTCGACCCTCGAATTAATACGTTTAAGAGATAATTGCTGTTTATTTAAATATGATTTACAAATTAATTAGTCATTTTAATTAATGTTTGTGAGTTAGCCTTGATTTGAGTTTTAATTTTTCAAAGCTATGAAATTAATTATAGTAAATTGTTGTTGTTTAAGTCATCGTGTTGGAGACTGGAGCGGCGTCTGCGGCGTTGAATTACGTGGATTGTATGGAACGGAGTGTCTTAACATTAGATTATCTTGCCTATTCATAATTTATATGGAACAACAGTATAGAAATAAAAAATGCACATGCTTTTTTGTCTAATGCATAGTGTACAAAGGTGTCTTAATGGGAACGGAGCTAAACAAATAAACGATTTCACAAATAGTAGCCGAACCCAAAAATATTATGCTTACAATAAATAAATAGCAACCTTTACACCAAATAAAAAAATAATTGCTCAAAAATATTTCTCTTAATTACTTAGAGTGGCGCTTAGCAAAATAATAAATGACCTCGAAGAGAAGATTATCCTTGGAAAGGTATTTAAAAATTAAGAAGTAAGCTTTAAAGCGAGGCAATATTTAATATTCACTGTGCATTTGCAGTAATAAACTGTTTTAGATATTTAATTTGGATTTCAAATGTTTTCGTTTCTTTTAAATAAATTATTTTATTATGTTTACAATTTTGTAGTATAGAAGTGAATTTGATTGTTTATAAAAAATAATATTTTTATTACTATTATAATTAAATTTTATTTAAAACAAAAATATTTTTAATCATTTCAAAATATAATATTACATTATTAATTATTCTACTATTATATTTTTATAGGAGTATTCTAGTTAAAAGGTAACCTTTATTCGATGAAGTCATAACAAACACTTTTGAATCGTCAAGTTACATAAAAATACTAGTAGTGTAGAGTTCTACAGGAAGCTACTACCGACTCGGAAGGCAGTTCCCTCAAGAAACTCAACAGTTGCTCCTTTAAAGAAAGAATTTATAGGAGTGATGTATTTTCAATTACTTTATTTTAGTATATTAGATTTTATAAGCAATTGAGTAAGAAAAATCCGTGTTGCATTTTATCCCAATTTCTGATGTCCCTCACACAAGAGGTACTTGAAGTATAACATAAGGATTTAATTAGCATTTAGTAATATTGTATAACATTTGCAAAAGAAAAAAATATTTAAAAAATTGTACTGTCACAATATGAAAAAAGAAAGTAGCCACTTAAAATATATATTTTTTATTTTCAATAAATTTATCTTCCATTCAGATGAATTGACACTAAAGTGGAATAAATAACGCAGCTGTAAAACATGAACAATTTAAATATAAAATATTCATGAAATATTTTTCAATGCAAATTGCAGTGAAACATTTCTTTTTATGGCAACACTGCATAATCTGTCACTATCAGGGGAAAATCCCGGATAAATTACGCAAGGCCTCCACCTTTGTTAGTAACAGGGAAAAATGGTGATTTCCAACCTAAGCGTTATACAACCTCCTTTGAATCGAATAGATTGTAAGAATTTTATACTTTCGTTTTGTTTTACGATTTTGTATGGGCATATAAAATGTTCCATATTTTTCTTTTTAAAAGTTGTATTACAATTTAGTGTATATACTAGGTTGACGCGAATATCTGTAAGGTTCTGTTTATAAGAATTTAAAATATAATAAAACCTACAAGCGTACATGTAACTAAGATCGCTTCTAAAATAATAATTTTATTATTCTTTGCCTTATTTACCACAACTTTATTATCAGTATGTACTATCCACACTATAACTATTAAAATTAAGAGAGAGAGATTTTTTGACGCATTCTTTTTCAGGGAACATAGTGGTTCCGAGGTTCCCTCTACCTATTCTGCTATGTGCGGTATACAGAGAAAAAATATTTCCTCTATTATTTTTTAGGCAACGTAAGTTTATTTCCATACGATTTTATAATTTCACTCGATCGTATCGTACAGTATAAACTTATTTATAAGAGAAAACAAATGGCGACGTCATCCGCAATGCGTGCAACGTCACAGGCTAGTCGAGTCTGTCATGAACGAGTACATACAATACTCTGATTTTCCACTCGACGACATTCACTTTAGAAAATATATATCTGTTCACTTTTTTAAATAATTATGTTATATTGTTTTAAGTTATTATTTTATATTTCTTTACATGTTGAGTTAACAAGCCAAGGTTAAAAAATGAATGAAATAATATTTTATTTAACCTTTGAGCTGTAATGTAAAATGCTATTTTTAAATTATTTTATTTAAAAATAGCTAGCTAGCTATAATATATAATTATTTAATTGGGAAATATTCACTAATAATCAAATATTATATGCCCATAAAAATATTCCCGAATGTATTTTTTTCATGTTGTGGGGAATTTTTATCTATTATATCTGAATTCCTAATTCGAACCAAACACGTAATTGTTGAAAAATGGATAGAAAATAGAATGTTTTTTAAATGGGTTAATAACTCATAAAAAAATAAATGCATATATTGTGTTTTTAAATACATTAACTCTTTCTTACATTTTCTTATGATCATAAAATTCTGTCACAAAACTGTGTTAAGTGGGAAAAGTATGGAAGAGTACACGAGTAATGGAACTGTCGTCTTAGAGGAAACTTCGGTAGTTTCAATGGTAAGCTTAGTTATGAACGTGAAGTTAAATACCAAGAAAATAGAGAGTTGATGACACTTGAATAAAAGTTTGCTAAAATAAACCTTTGAATTTTTTTAATATGGTAAGATAAAGTGCTGCGTTTGGCTCTGTCTCATAATTCTTAAATCGCCAGAAAATGCAAGATGGAGAGTTTAAAATTAGGCATATGTGATGCATAGAGTCGAAAAAATACCTTATGTATACCTTAATGCATTTTAAAGAAAAACATTGAAAATTCGTTACTTTTTTTTTCATCTTGCCATGACTGGGGATCGGTCCAAAGTTTACACAGTTAATTGCTGTGCTTCTACGTCATGACAGTCTCTATATCTATAAGGTAATTTCTCTTAAAAGAAAATAAAAGACATGTTCATTTCTGAACTTGTTAACCAACCCTATACACATTGACTTCAAGTAGGTTATAGTTCCTCTATTCACTCAAGCACTTTTAGGAAGCCGCCCGAAATTAGGACGATTTTTTAAAGGCGCACGGTTGATTTCCACTAAATTCAAATCATAATACCATTTCTAAAATATTTTTCTATTCTTAGTGGTATAACGTTATAAAAATATCAAGCCTTATAATAAAAATAGTATTGAAATCTGAATAAATGAAGATATCATGTTTATGTCACGCAAAGCAACATCCGTATGCACGAGCAAGTAGCTACAGCCAAATGAAAAACAAAACCACTGAAATACAAGAGATAATTGGGCGTGCCTGATATTCCAGCTTGATTAATAACAGTATAAATCAGCGCGGGATCCCGGCTGTAATGTGAAAATAAAAACGGTAATTTAGATTAAACAAGACGATTTTGGCTTTTGTAAAATTAATAATGTATTTTTTAACGCCCCTATAAAATATATGTAGCGGAATATGCTTGGAATGATAATGGTATGTGGAATGTGTTTTTTTTTATTGTAGCTGTTTTAGGGATTATTGAGATTATTTTGGTATTTTTTATTACAAATTTTGTTCAAAATATATTTATTATTTGGGATGTGACGATGCACAGCATCTGTGAGAGGGCGCTGTATACTTCCCTTTGATTATCCATTGATTTTCACTTCCGGTTGCTGTCTTCGACCAATCAGCGATCGCCGGAAGTCACGTGGTCTCAGGTGGTAGGGCGCCGGAACGTATAAAAGACGACACTACGCTTCTTACCACATAGCGTCGTTATTTCCCATCAGAGTAACATCGTTTAACAGTGAAAGTGCTGTGGTAGTGGTGTAGTGTTGGAGGTGGAATTTCTTCACATCGTGAACCGGATTTCTATATGGGGCCTGCTCCTGGGAAGGCCTCCAGCAAACATGTTCATCCTCATCAAGAGAATTTGCTTTTGTGAAATTCGAAGGTAAAACAACGATAACGGGTGAGTCATTTGAATCTCTTGTGTAACAAGTATCTACATGCATATAATACTGTTCTATTGCTTGGCATTATATATACCAATACTGTAGTGGCTTCTGAGCTTACCGAATACGGCTGTGTTATAACCTACAATAAGGTTAGGTATATGTCTCAGATTTTCAGCAGTTATGGCCCAATTTTATTTAACTAACGGGCATTGCAAAAAGCAAGAGGACTCATCGCTTGTTTAACGCTCTTGGAGACGTTCTCGGCATAATATCGTGCGATGTAAACGGAGTTTACTAAATAAATCGGTTTTAATTTTAATAATAAAATATGAAAACATAAAAATTCTAAAGAAATACCTATAAATTCAACAAAATAAAAAACGAACTAATTTTCGCGTCGAGCAAACGAAAATTGCAGAGCAACAACGCGTTATAAGTTCAAAAACATGAAGTTCACACTGAATAAATAAAATGTAGGAAAATATTAAAAATCCGACGACACTCGGCGTCTTCAAATATTTCGAATGAAAATCATGTCAATTACTTTCCTTTGGCAGGAGGATCTTTCTTAATAATAATTATGAGTTTTCATCTCCGTTCTGGTTCCGTGTACCTACTTTCTAACTGAAATCTACCTTTGTCCGGTTTTTTTTCTTTTAAATTGGTTTTTGTATAAAAAATTTCCTCACTCACTTTTCCTCATTCTCTAAAACAAGTGTTTAATAAGCGTTATTTTTTTCTTAGATATTTTGAACTTTTTAACATAATATAACTTTGTTTGTTAGTAAGATACTTGGTGCAGCAGAACGGATCTCATTGGATACAATGACAATGAATTCAAATATTCCGTCAAATAATATATTTTTTTAGTTTCACAATTTATCCGGATGTAAGGATTATGCAGGGAGAATCTAGAGTCAAATCACTAAATTCTCATTATTCTCCAGACTTAGAGATATTGCGTGTTGATTGGCGGAACATATATTTTTTTAAATAATGAAACACATACTTAGAACGTAACTAAATATATCCATTCAATCGACAAAAGAGAACAAGATAAGCTAAATATAGGTTAGTCACACCTAACCTATATTTAAAACGTTATTTAACCAAATACGCTAAAAAAGCAGAAAATAAACCAAAATTCATTACACGAACACGTTAATTACTTGCCAGAAATTTAATATCATGTTATAATATCAGATTAATTAACGAATATTAGCATCAATACAATAATAATATTGCTAGGAATTTACAGGCAAGCTATATAGCAGTAGATAGTTTACAATTAAAGCTAGCGGTAATAGAGGCGAAACAATTCCAATTTATCACTGTTCGATACGAGTGCGATGCGAAGGTATGTTCTTATTGCGACCTGATAAATGGTGCTTTGATAAATGTTTTATATTTTGTTTAAGTATTTATATATATTGTTTACAAAAAAAAGGCCAGCCCAACCTATAACCTGTAGATTGTGGGTTAGATTCCTATTAGAGAATCCTCCTTTGATGTCTGTGTTGAATTCCGCCACTCAATAAACAGATCCAGATTGCTGCGGAAAATGGGGAACGGAAGTATCGTTATGGGAACGGAGTGATGTAAGACTAGATCGCCAGGTTCCCTCTGCTTGGCCTGCTATAATGGGATACAAGTATGAAGCTAAAAAACAAATAGTGCTGTGGGATACTGTGGGACAACGTCAATGGGTTCGTTTCCTTCAGGGAATCATTTTCTTTTTTATTTCCTTACATTTATGGATTAGCATTTCGTTATGTATGTGGTAGAAATAGCCTGGAAGGCTCGATACTCAATAATTCTCGAAAAATTATTAGGAAGTAGAATATAGACTAGAAATATATAAAGAGAAAAAAATATAAGTTTATTTTATATGAAAATACCACAGAAGGTGCAATACGATTGGGACACAAGTGTTAGCTAAGTTGTTGAACAATCCTTAGCGGTAATAGAAAATCACCAGGAACAACTTCGTTCGTAGATTGTTTTCTAAAATTTTACTCATAACTTTTAAATTTTATTAATATTTATTTTGGTATGTTGAGTGGCGCAACTCAACACAAAATTAGATCGTTACTAAAGCGTGAAAATAAAAATATTGAATATTTCATTTCCTTGAACGAGAACCGAACCCACAACTATAACGTTAGCGTTTATAGTCACACGCTTGTGGCAGTGTGTCATGACACCCTCCGCTCTACTTGCACTGTTTTATCCGGGATATACTTTATTACTACGTACTAACATCAAACTTTTCATATAACCTTTTACAGAAAAAGCAAAATATAATTATTTCGTCATATAAATTCAAAACATTAAAAAACTTAACAATTTTTTTTAAACAAGTAAACTTAATACTCTTTATGTAATGCAATACCATGTAAAATGAATGGGTACGTGATTGAACTAAAAGTTCGTTGGTATTAAATCGTACAGCGCTTAGTGTAGTTTTTACTCGTACAGGGTCAGACGGTTTCGCTGAAATAATTTACTGTTGTATATAAAAATGTCATTTTCTAATTAATAACTGGTGCAAGACAATGTATCTGTCTTACTTCACTTAATTTTACTGACTGACTGACTGATTAAAACTGAAGATGTTATTGAGAATAACTTAAAACTTTTTTTTGTCTAAAGCTAAAAAAAAATAAGGAATTGTAAGCCTAAACCTAAGCCTAAACTAAAATAGGCTTAAAGTAAAGTTTTTTTTTGGAACCTGAAAATCTAGTGTTAGGGCACTCCGTCCCATTACAACACTTAAACTCATTCATTTCCCACTTTCCATTGAATTGTGGACGCATTGCGTGATGAGTGGCGGAACTGAACGCCGCACTTTGTAGAGAATTGTGAAACATATTACTAGATTCTCCCTATATATAAATTAATATTTTAGTATATACACAGGTCACGAATAACACATTAACGAATTAGGGGCACAGCAGAACGCTCTTGCGCTACAACGCCAAGTTTTGCAATTAAAATTAATTACTGAAACCGTCTGTTGTCCGTTTTTGTGGGCTTGTGGGGTAACGGGATAGGTGTACTACTATGGCTCACTTGAGATTTGATTGTATATAATAATATAATTTAGAATCTATTTTATATGAATTTTACGTACTTCTGGTTGCTTAGCACAACCCATGTTGTTTAGTAGGGAGGATAGGTAGAGGGAACCTGGGAACTTAGTGTAAAGACTTCGTTCTCATTAAGACATTTTCGGTTCTCACTTTATGCCGAATTCTGGGGGCATTGCGTGTTGAGTGGTGGAACTTAACCTCGCGCTTTGCGCTCGTTACCAGAACGAAGAAATGAAAATATAAAAAAAAATCTCGAGTGGGAATCGAATCCACAACCTGTCGTCCTTACAGTCGCACGTTTGTGCCCCTATGCCCCGTCTGACCTAGATTAAGGTTAAGATACATCATATTTCATATGGAACATTTTGTAGTGGCAAAGCCTAGCGCCTTTCTCTATATTTCTAGACGGAGTATCCTGGGCTGGAGGAAAGAATCCATGACCATCGTCTTTATTATCATATATTTTTCTGAGTCATGGCATTTATTATTTTATATTATTTTTTTATTTCTTTGTTACATCTGTCAATCACAAGGACTAGTTAAAAGAACAATTTTCAACCTTTGCCATTACTGGTATTTCTTAATTTCTATTCAACTCGGATCCCTTTAAATTTTCTAAATACCTCGTTTGGGAGGTTTAATATTAATTTCAAAACTCGTCGCAACGTTTTGTCCACTGTTGGAAGTTGAAAGGATTGTATTCATATAACACAGTGTTTTAAATATACTCTGTTAATATTGAAATTCTTTAAATTTAAAAATAAATTAAAAACATTCCGAAATGGTACATTTACGTAATTAATAAAGATATCTATTCATTTCTATTTATAACAGTATAGGCTTATCTGTAGAGTGTTTCTACCATTTCAAACCTTTCAACCCATTTCTGAAACATGGTATGTCAGATAGTGGAACTTAACGCTGCGCATTGTATCACTAGATATTTTTTAAGGGCATATTCGCGATTTCTCTCGAGGCCGTCAACTTCTTAGTGACATCAAATTCTTAGTGAGCTTACAACATAATATTATTAGCTATAATTATATACAATAACTATATGAGAATCTCCTGCGTATAAGTAAAACAAAAAATAGCTACAAAAATATCTCCTACCCTACATAATGAAATAACTCTACAAACGCTAAGTGTGACACCCATTTTATTATACTAGAGGTCAAGTCAGCTCTTGCGGGCGCGTGAATATGACTTTTTTCATATTATGATGCTTCATTCTAGTGTTTTGTTTTGACTGTTTTAGGAGTTAGTAATTATGATGATTCTCATCTGGCAGTATCTTTTTTAGCTTCAAGTTGTATCCCGCTTGGAGCAGGATATAAAGAAAACTTAAGGTTAAAGCCACTGTCCTTTGTCCACCCGATTTTCGAGACATTGTGTCGCCGCGCGCTGTCTTAATAACATGACCATTTATTAACAGTAAATCAAACTACAGCCGTCACATTTACAGTAAGTTGTACCGCTACGCCAAAACGGTTTTATTTATTTTGATTATTTTATTTTAATTTTGATTTGCTCTGGTAACAGGACCAAGCGCTGCGTTAAGTTCCACCACTTAACATGCAATTAATGCTTCAAAAATTCGGCGAAAAGTGGGAAACGGAGAGTTTTAATACTGGTATCCCGCGGCCAAAAAAATTTTACCATTTTTCACAAATAGTATTAAAGGATTATTATATTGCTATTAAACTTAATGCGCTTCGTCAACTTTCTGCTACCATTATTATACTTATAAAAAACTCTGTATATTTCAATTTAAAAAGTTCCTTCCGCTAAACAAAATGCATCTAAATAAACTGAAACCGACAACCAACAACTTTATCCTAATAACGTATATCCCATCCTATATCCGGGTCAAATCTCAGGCGTCTCTTATCCGGGTGAGGCATTAGAAGCCAATGCTTATCTTTTTTCTTTGAAACCATGACGTCGTAATCGGAATGGTTACGAAGGTGAATAGCCACTGTGGGACCATTCTCAAGGTACGAATGTACAATTGAAAATGTATGTTTTTATGGGATATCTCCTATTTTTCATGATATTGCTTTTTATAGTGAAATTGTTTTGGTGTGTTGACTATACTAAATCACTCGTAGAAGTAGCTGAATAAAATTCTACTTATCTGCCTAATAATATATATATTTTTTTAATTCAAATGAACTGCCATAAAATAATATATTGCTATAAATTATTGCAAATGGCTGATGAAAACTAGCATCAAGAGACTCATTTCTATAATTTCCAACAGAATACTAAACATATCGAGTGGCGGAGTTCAACGTTGCTTTTTGTATCATTAGAATGGAGAAATGAAAATAATTAATTCCCCTAAGTGGATATCGATTTCACAAACATCGGATTTTATATTTAATTTCTTCTATTTAAATTTAATTGTAATTAAAGTATAATATTTAAGTAAATATAGACCTGTGATTCAGAAACATAAATAATTTAAAGATGCATTATTTCATTATAAAAGGATGCGCTTTGCCTCATTAATAGAGTGAGGAAATGAAAATTGTAAATATTTAATGATAAATTGAAATTGAAAAATAAGAATTAAACCAACAGCCGTCGCGTTTAAGAAAAAGAATTATTAAAAAAAAGGCACATACCACATATCTGTAGAATGTTATTACTTTTTAAAGAAAAAACCTAAATATATTAATATAAATATAAATTTATCCCATCTAGTATTTCTACATCTACCCCAGTTGAAACAGAGAGGGTCATAGGAATAAATTTCACAAATCCGCGCACGGTCTCGTGATATACATCGGGACCTAATACACCAATATGTCGCTGGGGTTTAGTCGCCAGTGTACAGATACAACGCGATTAACGAATTAAGGCTTATACGTACATAAAAATGTATTTGTTGAAATAATTAAAAAAATCAAACCAAATCAATTTCCCAAGCTGTATCCCAGAAGGTTTGGTGTTAAAACACTCCGTTCTCCACTTTCCGCCGTATTCTGGAGGTATTGTACAAACTAGTCGGGTTTACAGCTACACATTTGTGCCTACGACTGGCCTCAAATTTCATATATGCAATTCGAAAATTACAACCTAAAATAAAATGGAGGACAGAGTGCCCCGACACAAACCGCACATATTTGCATAATACACAAAGTTTGCACAATAATTAGTGAAAGTGAGTGTAATATAAGTGAAAATTGATTTAAAACTTAGACACAACTCAGTTGTTTACGATAACAGTTATCCGCGGAGTTTGTGAAGTAATCAAAGTAAATATTATTCCTCTAACTGGCTTCTCCGATAAATTTGAAATTCAAATTGTGATTTGTGATTTGATTAAAATCTTCATTTGAATAGTTTCTTGTGTACATTTGGACAAATTACTATCATTGTTAACTTTTTGGTCTGAAAGCTTACTTGTTTTACTACGGGCTAGCCTTAATTTTGAATTAGGAATATATTTATTTATGTTTTTAGCTTTATGCTGCAGCAGGTGTAGGCAGAGGGAACCTGGGAAATTAGTATTAACACTCTGATTCCCATATGTTTCACATATTCAAGAAATATCTGTATAAATTAGTAAGAACAATTATGCTCGATATTAAACATATGCCTTACTATCACTACATTATAATAGAAACTACGTATACTAAAACTAAAAATACTGTTAACATTATTTCCTTAAGAGGTAAGACGCCATCATAGCGCATTTAGGCCATATCCAACTACACGCAATTGTTATGGGGTCAAATCTAACTCGAAGGATCATTTATAGGGTTAAACATTAACGCCAAATATAGTCATTTCCTCAATCTGATTATAAAAAACCGGCAATTAGTTCCTTCACCCAACACGCAATACCACAAAATAAGCGGAAAAAATAGAAAATTTCAAAGAAAAATCTAAAAAAACTTAAAATTTCTTTATTTTAAATAAACGCCGCACGTACTACGTAGGGTGATGCTAAAAACACGCCGTTTCTAAGTAAAATGTCCGCTACATAAATTCTCTGTTTGCACTACAAGAGTACTACTCGTATATTAAATTAGGAGAAATAATATGTTTTGCTACTTTATTACCGTTGTAATGCAGTGCGCTGTACATTTCGTGCAGCGTTGTTCACATTCTGTTTTAACTTCTAATAGTGGTCGCGTTCAGTAATGGCACGTTATACCGAATTTTATCATATTTAGTAGTAGTTTTGGGTCCATGTCACCATATTGTACGGTTCTCGCCAGTTATTTCGATATTCAGCTAATTTTGCACTAGTTTCATGCCAATATCACTTGTTTTGGCAGTATCGATTGCAAATTTGCTGTTTTATGATGGAAATTTTAGTATGTAGTGTATTCCTATCTCTTTAAGCTAATGAATGATAATATAAACTAATATTTTTTTATTATAATGTTAGTGAAAGTTTCAAGTTGATATTTGATAGATATTATATTCAGAATGGTTAATTGTGGAGGATGTATTATAAACTGATTTTAATATTAAAACATTTGTCTAATACATGTTTTAAAAATTAATGACGGTATCCAAAAATAACGAGTCCTTAAAATTTCTTCTTAATACGCTTTTTATTGTTTTATAACATTTACATTTTTCACTGCGATTTAAATGTTATAAAACATTACAGGAAACGCTCGTAACAACATTAAAAAGTTTCAAAATAAAAAAAATATTGATGTATAAAAATATACATATACCTAAAGAAGAAAATACATGAAATTCAAATTGTAAGAAGCATCATCAATATTATATAAGTATTATTGAATTTTGAAGTTGATTACGTCACACAAGCGGAGTTGGCAAACGTGACAGATCGAGCTTGAATATTTTATGGAGGGAGTAAATACCAGACACGTTATGTGAAAGCTAATTTCTGGGGGACGTGATGTTGCAGTATAAATTGTGTATTTTACTTGACTTTGGAAGTAAAATTTGTTTTATATTATAATGTAAATTCAGGCTAGTCGCCACCAGTTGTGTGTTCGATTCTCACTCGAGAAGAGAAAGAGAGATGAAATATTTATAGTTTTTTTTCTCTCTGTTAAGGAGGTAAATGCCTCCAGAATTCAGCGAAAAGTGGGAATCGAAAGTGTCTCTTCGTGTCATCTTCTTCGTTCGTCTCTCGGAGTTTCTTAACACTACGTTTCCAGGGTCCCTCTGCCTACTCTGAGTTAAAAAAAAAACGGAAATAGAAGCCGATCATTCCATTTCCTAACCTTTTCAAGAACACCACAATTTTAATTTAAAAATACATATGTTATAAATATATTAAATTAGCTCATTTTCATACATTCAGAGATAATAAACTTCTCAGGGCACACATTTGTAGTAAAACGTAACTTTAGCATCAATCATAATACCGCGGTAACACGAAAATATTTTTCTCTCCCACAAATATCCAATTTCCGAAGACAAACAAATACAAAAGGTTGCCAAATATGTGTTTTACTGTTTTCGTTCATATCATTTTTACCTGCTTCTAAAGAATATTAAGTCAGTGTATGTGGTTTATATTTGGTTTATTTAGTATAGCGGTTATCGAACTTGTAGTTATTGTTTGTAGTAGGTACCTATTAGAGATCTCCTTTGTGCAGTGGAATACGGTAAAGAAAGTTAAAACAACCAAATTTAAGCAATATAGGCTAAGGAGTGTAGAGGAGCACTAAACGAGGCTTTCTAATAATTTCTATACTAACGGATAGAAACGAGTATTTTTCATCTTAAAATGACAGACTAGTATATCATAAAACCATTCCGTACAACCGTATCCACGTATAATCCGTTAGAATATAATACCATTTAGAAATACACACGACCGAAACATCTGTAACGGAACGATAGTGTGAAATAGCAAATTGCTCAAACTTGTGCAATTGAAACTCCGATATTATAATCTTGGTTGCACTTGCGGCTGTTTTTGCCGCACCCCAACCATTAACCGCTTATGCGAGTATCGCCGCAAAACAGTCGGTTTCTACAACAAATGTTAGTTGTAATATTATATTGAACCTTCTGTGTTTGTAATAGAGAATAAAATATATGTAAATGTCGGTTTTTAGATATTTGATATTTGTATTTTATAATTGTTAGGCACATTTTGGTGATTGGGAGAGCTTAAATTGTTTTGTTTGGTCGTCTTGCTAGGTTATTTCTAAAATAATTATGTAATGTTTAATATACTGTCAACGTAATAATTTTAATTTTAGGGAAAATTTTATTCAAAAATAAAAATACAGATATAATTTAAGATTTTATTTTTTATAAACTTAAATTTATATTAAACTTTTAATTAATAAGACACGATGTAAAACAGCAGATTCACACAATTATTACAATAAATTTAAAATTAAAATAAAATAATATTTATAAAGACTAATTATGTTTTAAAAAAAATACTTAGCATAAATTTTCACACAACTGAAAAAAATTCAACGAATAACAAACTCTACAATAGCAGCACTTAATCCTAATTAAATACAATACAATAACAAAAAGAGAATTGACTGAATAAAGAAAATGTTTTCTAACTTTATCACAAAACTGGGGCAACACCTATTCAATCTGGCGGCGATAAAGTACTAAAAGGAACACAAAAACATAGGAAAGATAGCCCAATATTGTGGTTCCGCACAATCGTAAGGCAACACACATGACGATCGTAAAAAATGTGAATAGCATATTGAAATATTTTTCGCGACCCTACCCTTCCAATTTTCTCTTTTTGCCCATGTACCTAACGCCAAATAAATCTGCCTAGGGCCGTTATTGTTTCGATTCGTGTGTTTATGACAGCGCTAGTGTGACACTTTGGTCATGACATAACATAAGGTATATATTGTTTATGTATGTATTTCAATAACAAATTTGTAGTCTCTTTTAAATAGACAGGTTAGTTTGATAGTGGTGGTAGCATTGACAGGTGTAAACATTCCCATAAAGTAAAAATCGAACAGGCAACCATCGTGATTCCCAAATAATTTTGATATAGCACCAGAAAAACATACCATATAAATGTTATGTTATCTCATCCATTCTAAATTTAGGCACAATCATTATAAACATAAAAAAAATCAATGAATAAATATCATTAAAATTTACGTGACTAAGTAAAAATCGCGTTAAAGTTCGCGCATCAAGTAAACCGATAAATGGTGCTGTTACAAAGGAAATGGCCGATTTTGGTGACGCAATCCCATAAAATTATTTAAACGATCCACACTAAAAACAATACGATGCTATTAAGGGTGCTTAATTGTAAATCTATAGGGTGAAGTAAAGAATAAGTTCATTCATTAACATTTCCTTTATGTTTTGAAATCTTTGTTATTACTTTCGTGATTTATTGTCTCAGTTCTGAAATCATTTTTCAAGGGTGAATATTTTCCGAATTATTATTTTGAAGTTAAGTTTATACTGAAATTGATTAGTTTGATCTACAAAAAGTAATAATATTGCGATATCTGAAAATAAAAATTAAGCCGCTATGAGAAATTAATTTATAAGAGTATATCTAAACTTTTAAAAAAGGTAATTCCTTAAAAGGTAAAACATTTTAAAAGCTTAAAGATAAAAAAAGGAATAATTGCTTCTCTGATTTCGATATAAAATCCTATCGTAGCGGGATTTGAACTCACACCTTTTAGAAATCGTCCAAAAGCCGTGACTAAAAATATTGGACGGTTTCCAAGAGATACAGGTTCAAATCCCGTTACATTTTAATACGTCTTCTTAAATAAGTATTAAAAATTAAATTTTCGATCACATCATATAGTGTTGTTTTCGTTTATATTCTAAAATGCAATTTGCGCCGTTGTGGAGCGAAGTCCATTAGAATTTATGATACATGGGCCAGACAGTAATTAAAAGAGCCCACAGAGGAATAACATGAATTGCTGCGAAGTTATCGTATTAACTCTGTATTCAGTACGCTGACTGACCGGAATATTATATTCTGTTCAATTAAATCTACTTCATATAAACGTTATATTTAGCCTAGTTTTGATAATGAATCGAGTGTAAAATAACTCTAGGTTGTTAGTTTTAGTTTTAGTTTGTAGACCCAAAATGTAAAATGGGTATTAGAATTTATCTATATCCATATTATGATAACGGATGAGTTTGGATTTTAAAATTCGACTTTAAAATTGGAGAAAATATCTAAATAATCATATTAATTGGTTCTTTTCTACGGTGACGTGGTATGGTGCAGAATATCGGTGACAATAAAAAATTGATAAAATATATGCATTTCTCTAGTATTGTGATTTTTTTTAAATAATATTTTATTTATATTCTACATATATCGTACGTCCACTGTGAAAATCCCAAACATCATTTCCTCATTATACGCAATCCTCAACCATATAAAAGACATGGATAACATATAGAAGAAAGAAAAAAAAAACCAACTTCCGATTGCTACAATTACAGAATTGGCTACCATCTATTGATATTTACGATACAGCTGTAATTCGTTACATCCTATAAGGATTTCGCAGCAGCCGTTAAGAGTTGCTAGGCTTTTGGCCGTTGAACAAAAGGTTTTATTGCCATCAGAGGCTATATTTTTAAACAGCGTAGGGCCATACGACCAATGAGCTGTCTACGCTGCCTATATTTTGTACTAACTGGCATACACTATTGGGCAAAACATTGGAATTACACGATATCGTCATGGGAATCGATGCGTGGACCTCTATAAATACAGGTTTAATTCGGACTAAGCGTACGTCGATGTCAGGGCTATCAGTTTTAGTACATTTTGTTGTTAGTTTCTATTATGTGTACATGTATATCCAGATGTAAGTATACAGTTTTTTATCCTGAATTTTGCTATAGTTCTGGTTGTCTTAAAAATATATATAAATTATTTTTTATTTTTTAAAAGTTATACCATTCTTAGGAAAGAAAAATACTTATTAAGTAAACATACAGTTAACAATATGTCTTAGTGGTCAGAGTTCAGATTTTAATTGGTCAGAGCTTGGACGAATTTCAAGACTTCGTCTCCGTTAAAAAAAATTGGGGGTTTTCTTAATAAATATATATATATATATATATTAGTTTTTCAGCGTTTTGTATATTTTATATTTCAATTATTTTATATAAAACACGTAGCTAATATATATTTTGTTTTAACTGTTGTTGCCAATAATTAGTATCACGGTTGCGGTTTCTCTAAAATTATCGGGATTGATATTTTTATAGTAACATAATTTTCACCAATTGGCGCTGTACTTCATAAATATTTAAGTTTAGTATTTGAAAAAAAATAATAATCAAGTCTGAAAGCCCTACCTAACGCCGGTCTTTATTATGAACGTGGGACTAATAAAGTGGCACCAGTTTTATACCGATGTTGCATCGGCAAAATAACTCGACGTATTGATAACCTAAACGAAATAGCTTCTATTTTACCTATTTTTAGCAAAAACTTAAAAATTCTTACCATTGACATGTATGAATTCTATATTTGTTTTTTTTATCTACATGCTGTATTCCGCACATAGCAGGGTACGAAGCGGAAAGCTAGTGTTAAAACATTCCTTTCCTCGACCGAATCGAACCCACGGCCTGTCTGTCATTCTTACAGTCATACTTTGGCCTCAACTTAACTTCTGTAGCTATTCAATTTTTTTGAGCTACCTCAAAATCGAGGTTCGAGATCGAGTGTGCCGAATTAAAAGCTTCTGGACCACACGTTCACATAAATTTTGCCTAATTGCTGGCCACCTAGCAAACGGTCATTAATTTTAGTGTCGATAAAAAACAGGAAACTTCGTAGTGCATCGCTGGGAAATCGATTAACGGTATTTACCGACGCCCACAGGTGTTTAATTTATTATGTTTAAAGTTTTGTTTCACTGTATCCTATATATATATGTTAGTATGTTAAGACACTCCATTCCCAATTAAATTATTGTTATTCAAAGACGATGATGATATTTTTTTATACTTTTACGTTAAATTATACCAAATAGTACGGATGATAAGATAGCAAAAATCTAAGTGACTAGTGATAATGTTAGCAATACACTTTAACCTTTTAAAACCTTAACTTTAACTTTTTAAATATACTACATTTTTAAACCTAGTGCCTCAAATAGGATATACAAAATATTAAAAAAAAATAGATTAAGTTCTTATGTTTCCAAAGACAGTCAGACAGATCTATCTATCTTTCACTTAATCTCTGATCCTCCGTCCAAAGATCCGTTTTTAACTTTTAAGGGGCGAAACCCAAAAAATGGATACAGAAATATGATTCATAAAAATAAAATAAGCTCATACACAAATTGTACATATTAGATCAACATGTCGCTTTTCAATATTTGGGCAATAAAAAGCAGGTGTACTGCCGACCACTAACAAAAAGCTTCAATTTTCACAACATGGTTTTGTATTGTTTAACATTTAAAAGGGCAAAATGTCCGGAACAAATTCATTCACGTCCACAATAGAAATCGAGAATAACGAATTTTGACTAGAACTGCGTCAGTCGATTTTTGAAAACAAAGGATGTAAAGTAATTTCGCCTCATCGTGTGGTATATTTGCTGACAGCTTGTGCACCCAGAGGGAATGAGTGATGTAGAAATGGTAAAAAAATTTGAAGGAGACCTCCCCCTCTCTCTCTACCACTAAAAGATTAATGTGGACAAGATGAAAGAAAAAAAGAGGTATGCAGAGACCGCAACGTAGTGAATTTAAAAATAATAAAAAATATGTATTATTAATATATTTTTTGCTTTTCTGTTTTAACAGAAAAACAAAAAAAACAAGTACACGTACAAAATCACACGTATCTAAAAAGTATATAATATTGTGAAAAAGCTTCACTTCAAACTTTGAAGTAATAACAAAAAATACACTCTAACCAATATTACTTTAAAATAGTAAGTACTCTTTAAACTAAAAGCTAAGTTAATAGCACATTTCGCTAAATAGAACTTTGTATCTCGAGTGTCCGTTCCCATGAGAGTGGAAACGTCGTGCCACTGTGCGAATTCAATTTCATCAGTCCCAGTATTTGACTGGTCCATTTTATCTTTGAATGTTTATTTAAACTAAATTTTCGTCGTGGTATCTAGTGTCTCCATAAACTTTGAAATTGAATGAAAAATAATTAAACATGATTAAATAAAAAAAATATATTAATTCACGTGAACACTCTTCATATAATCTAAAAGTAGAGTACGTCAGAGAAACACCAGGGTTGTTTTAGCGATTAAAATGCATAATAAAGTCATTCATCAGAGAACTAAGATGATCTCCATTACACTTAAAATCATGATGTTGATATTAGACTGGGTTGGCCATATCTCTTTACTAAACGACTGTCTATAAACCCAATGCGTGCTCTAGTACTGGAAAAGCGCTCTAAAGATGGTCTCTACACCATTGAGGATCTTATTTAGGCAATATAATAGTATGATGGGCAGATATTTGGAAGAAGATAGCATACGGAAGCGGGCAACCTAAGATCAGGTTGTTATATTTATATCCTGATGGTTTTCGGTCACGGCGACTAACATCCGACTAGTTAAGAGTTTCTTAATCCCGATATCGTAATATTTAATCGTTGATGGGAAACATATTTTTACGAATAAATGTTAAGCTAAAAAGAAAATTTTTGTGATAAATAATTTCAATTTCTAGTTTCAATATAAGTATTGGATACATCATTATAAATATTACATCGTTGTACATAAAACCATTAAGTAAGACTCTATTGTGTATCCAAAAATAAAATGATATTACTATGATATTACATTCGCGTCCTCGGGGGGACACTTAGTAAAATACGATTTATTTCCTCATAGCAACTCTGTTTCATCTATTTTTGAAATAAATAACATATTTTTATTTATTGTAATTTATTAAGATGGTCACATTCGTTCTTTAATATCAGGACATCAAGAATCATAATAATATAAAATATATTATTTAAGAAATATTTCAAGGTAAATAAAACGTATTATACTTCATGAATTATTTATATTGTTTTATAATTTAACATGACATAGTAAATAAAATTCTGTACACGTCATATTGGAATGTAGTTCATATTCCCATAAGTCCAAATGCCTGAGTAGATTACTTAAAATTCCAGCACATATAACCTACTTAGTTTAACCCTAACTTACTGGCATTTTCTTCTTAAAAACAGTTTTACGTTGTATTCCGCACACAGATGGCCGAATTCTGGAGACATTGTGTGCTTTCTGAAACTGTGACATTCGGAACTCAACGCCGCGCCTTGCCTCGACACCAAAGCGAAGAAATGAAAATATAAAATTAAATAAATAGTTAATTTCTTATTTTCTATAAATCTAAATAAACTGACCTGGTTTTATTTTACTAGGCTCTCAAAAATTGGACGGCGCTTGGGGAACGGAGTGTCTTGACACAAGGATTCCTTATATGCGGTATACAGTATGAAACTAATCATTTCTTTTAGACGTGTATTATTAATTCTTATTTTTCTTATATTACAGTCAGTCGCCATTAACACTGCTACGGTATCCTTAATGTATACATAAAATACTTATACGTAATTTACATAGAATAATACAAATAATCCACCCATTCGTAAATCATTCTGATTATAATATACAACAATGCACTCAGTGAACTGAAAAATTGATCGAAATGTTTTATAGCTTACATCAACAAATTTAACAAAAGAATTTACAACGTTTCAATAAACTTTCCATATCATCTAATAATTTTCTTTTTTTATATGCTTTACTATTACTTTTATTCTAATATTTTTTTAAATTATCCGATCTGTTTCATTTTCATTATACGATTGTTTATAAACATTTATATCGCTATTAAATTCGATATAACATTCAAAAACAAACAAATTATCAGGAAAAAAAATGTTTCATGTACGGAAATAATTCTAGCTGTATCGTCGAGCATGCAATAGTCCTTATTGCATGCTCGACGATACAGCGAAAATGCGCGAAAGTTCGTACATTTTGATGACACACGTCTTTAAAAAATGATACATTAAAATTAACTTAATTAACTTCATTGAGATCTAAAGACTAGAATAAAAAAAGTGCAATTTTTACTTTCACTACTTTACCTAGGGACTGTCGAAATGTAGAACTAAGGCAGAAAATAATATGCTTTTTAACATTAATTAAAGTAATCATACATTTTTAAAACGAAGCCGTTCAGCAAAGTTTTTGAAATATCTCTCGTCAATAAATAAATATTATTTTAAATAACGCTATATTACTTTATAAAAGGTAAGTTGGAAATAAAAAGACTACTTTGAATAATGGTGATGGAAAAGTAAAAAGTTTACTTTACTGCTTTTAAACAATTCATTAATTAACAAACTCTTGGATGAAAGAAACGAAGATGTATCTTAGTGAAACCTTCACAAAGAAGTAACAGACATTTTGTATGTATTTATATTCTATCTATATGTCGGTAAAATATTCTAATACATAATAGTAGATGTGAATCTATATATGTTACCTATATATTTTTCTATTACTGAGTGACTGACAGGTTCTGTCCTTTGGTTTTTCTTGTTCTTTCTTTTTTCATGAATTGCTTACGGCTTTAGTAAAGACGGTATTTAACATTATTTTTTATTTATTTACGACCAAAACTGTTACACCTGCGTTTAGTTACCTACATGTCAAATGATCAACAAATCCACCAATTCAACAGTAATTTTAAACATTGTCTTAATTTTTGAGTTTTTGAGTGTAGAGCGGCGTTGAATTCCGCCACTCAAATCCGAGGGGACCGAGTGTCCTAACATTAGGTTTCCTTTGCCTACCCTGCTGTTTTGCGAGATATTGCGTGAAGCTGATTTATTTGATTTATAACATCTATTCTACATAACATCACACTATCACAGTATAAACCAATTCATTAAACCAAATATTCACGTCAGACGGAGTCAGTGATGAGATTACCTCCTGTCAGGTGTCTACGCACTGCATCCAATTCAACTAATGCACTTAAATGGCATCTTGTAATTATGTTTCGAATTAATGCTTGGCCTAGGGAATGTTAATATAAATATGTCTGTGGCAATGTTGAATGCTATTGGAGGAGAAACTGTGACAAGATTGTGGGTTCGATTCCCACTCGAGGGATGAATTGTTTTTATGTCTTCGCACTGGTAAGAATATAAGGCGCGGCGTTGAGTTATGCCACTCTATTTGCAATATCTCGGAAATTGGGCGGTAAATGGGAAACAGAGTGAACACTGAATTCTCTATGCTTACTTTGCGATTTGAAGAATATAGACTAAAGAAAAACCGACCGAAAAAATATTTTTAATATGAAATATCTTTATAAATACGAAACACAAGTTAAATATTTTCACAAAATCGCAATCGTTCGAATAAACACCGGAAATGAAAGAATCGTCAACTTGACGTAATGAGCGTCAATAAACTCATCGATACAAGCCACGCAATTTCCGCGTGGACCAACGAAAATAACCCAAGTCTTAAAGTTTGTTGAACCATTTATTTCCCTTGTTATATACAAGGTACCTAATAAATATTGAAGTGCTTCATTTATAACTTTAGATGATTATCTGAAGCGACCGTGGCACGAGGGTACAAGGGTGTGAATGTATAGCGACGGTTGTGGTGTTTAATATTTTAATTTCTTCTCTCTGGCACCAAATCAAAACCCTAGCGTTGAGTTCTGCCACTTAACAAGTCTGGTCACTCAATTAATTCATTAATTCTTAATTTTGCGATTTAAATTATTGGCTTATCAATCATTTAATTCGTTTTAACAAAATATGAAGTGCAAATATCACATTCAAAATATGTTTTTTTTTTCTAATTGTACTAGTTGTGCAGGAGGAAAAATAAAAATGAAAGCTATTGTTATTATTTATTGTTATATATTTAAATTTATTATCTTTTTTTATTTAAATTGTTTAATTTATTAAAAACCATTGGCGTTTATGTCGTTTTTCAGACATTAGAGAAACAAAGAAACATTTTTGAAACTGAACAGATGTAATAATCTTTTATTTCAGAAATATCTACAAAGAGTTATAAAATATAACTTGACATAAGTCACGAAATACATTTCATATTAAATTTTTATGATTCCGCTACAAAATTTATGGGTTATAATAGAAATATCGAACAACTTATGTGTACATTATATTTTAAAGGAATACGCTTATATTAATAAGACGATAATCGTAAAACGGAGTTTATAAACGAGTTATCGTAGATAACATCAATAAACAAAGTTAAAAATATAGCATAAATATTTCTTATACATAAATATATGTTTTGGAGGCCAGTCGTGGTGCAGGGCACAAGTGTGTGACTGTAAGCGTGACTGGTCGTAGGTTCGATCCCCACTCGAGAAATTGAAAATATTTATTGAAGTTTATATTTTCATTTCTTCTCTTTGGTGGCGAGACGAAGCGCGGCGTTGAATTCCGTCAATAAAAGCACAATGCCTCCGAAATTCGATAGAAAGTGGGGAACAGACTGTACTCTAAAACTAGATTCTCTCTGCTTGCCGGTCAATTGCGAGTCAGACTCACCGTAGACATATCAACTTCAGGATACAGAATCATCAGTCAATACATTCTGTAATTGATTGATTTTAATATTTATGAACTAAACTACAAATATAAATTAATATATATTTTTCTATGAAATATCGTATCTTTTCATTGCGTTGACTTAGAAACTTGATTTTTTCTGTGCTGCATGGAACCAACACTTGTTTGATACTTCCACCAGATCTTCAGAGATAGTCTTCACAAATGGACACAAAATGATCATATAAGAGTGCGTTGTTAGCCAGCAATCGTTTCACTTCTCCTTCCGCATATATAACAGTTCCATTTTTATTTATGAGATACGGAACCCTAAAAATCCATTAAACTACAGCACATAGAACAATATGTATTGTTTACAAAAGCTGTCTTACATCTAACAGTATTCTCATTTTGTTATTTTGATACTTGCTTTGAGTGTACACTGTAAACTGAAGTACCGATACGGTTGATTAAATTTAAAACGTCCTTGAAATAATTGTATTAGTTTCAACCGAAGGTTTTAGAGAACACTTGTATACACCTATAAACGTTGTATTGTTTATTTAAGATATGGTTTAAGTTTCAAGTAACGTATTTGATTGAGAAACTTACTTACTTTTTGTAAGTATGACCTAAATTTTTGCATTAATTTTCACTATTTTAGTATTTGAAATTGAAATAACTATTATTTGTAACATCACTAGTTTTAGTGGTTATATTTCGATAGAAATAATATTTAGATAGCATTTTCAATGAATAAACTCAACGTCGCGAATTATAAAATTGATACTTTAAAATTTAAATAACAATAAAGACATATTTCTAAGTTACTAACATTTCTAAATAGTAAGTAAACAAAGCAAATTAAAAACAAAATAGAATGAACGGACGCAACGAAGTACACAGGGTTAAAAATAAACAAAATTTCTTCATCAAAGAATGACTTTCTGAAACAAAGCTTCTGCAGCTGTTACAAAATATATAAATTGACAAAAACAAAATAATTAAAAGTAGAATAGAACTATAACAAACTATGAGACGGTGAGTTTTCGCACTTTTGAAGTCGACTTCATTTTATATTCTCAAAGTAATTTATTTTTCAGGACCAGATCCAGTGGGCTTTGAGAGAAATTACCTTTGAAATTTCCTTAGTCTCTTCTTTTATTCTTTCATACTCAAAATTAGATATATTGTTTGTTCTAAACACTAGGACGAGCAGTTGGAAATTTTTCGTCAGTAAAGATAAGCGGAAATAAAAAAATTGTAACATTTGAATGACTCTTTTGACTTCATAAATACAATTAATTTTGAACCTATAACCATAATTCGAACACATTCTAAGAAATAATCATTTTCAAGGTTACCAAACACGCAATCTGTATATAAATAAATGTCAGATATAGATAGAAACCATAGTGACAAATCTCTCTATCCTCTTTACACTACTCTAATTCAATAAATTCTTCTACAAGATAAAAGGTAAAAATATATATTATATCAGTATATATAATGTAATATTAAATTAATGTCGTGGCATTTACTCGTACATTCATAATGATGCGGTCGTATTCTCTTAATAACGTACAACACAATGTACACACTGTATCAATATAATAATACTATTGAAGTCATTGATTCAATAATAAATCACTTAAACCGCTATGATTAACCTGTGAAATTACTATTTGTTAACACTTCTTAAAAACTATGTGAACTAACGTAAGACATTTATAATAATTTATTGAAGCATAAGAAAAAAAAACATAAGAATTTATTACACATGGGGTTGACGGAGAAAACCTAGTGTTAAGACACTCCGTTTCCCATGTACCGCCTAAATTTTTGAGATATTGGGTGTTAAGTAGCGCAACTCACCGCCATTATTTGTCTCTTAAAAAGGGGATAATAAAAGTAATTAAAATACATTCATTAACTCAAGTGGGGATTGAACCCACAGCCATCAACTTTACAGTCAGATGCTTACTTAGTGTACCACGCCGGTCTCGTTTTATCGTATAGTTAAGTAAGCGGAGTGCTTTAGAAGTATGTCATCCTATCCAAGACCCGCCTGCCCCCATTAAGAGAGAAAAAAAAATAAGACAATTGAAACAGTAATCTATTAACTACAGCTCACACCAAAAAGCTATATATTATGTACATAATTGCCATTTACGCTCTCGATAGCGACTGCGTAACGCCTGCGCATCTGATGGTAGTAACTACTTTGAAATAATATATTATGTAGCCAAGTATATCTCAATATTGAATTATTTATAAGCAAATAAAAGTTCAATCAATGAGTTATGTTATGTTAGAATCATGTTGTCAATAGTTTATTAGTGTTGAGGAATTTAATCGCTTTAAGTTTACCTTTGCCTGTCAGTATCCTTCAGATATATAGAGTGTATTATTTTTTAACTGATTTCAAAAAGGGGAGGTTAGCAATTCGATTGTATGTTTTTTCTTGTATGTATAGGCAAATTCTCAATGTATGTAAATATTTAGAAAAAAAATGATTTCTTCATTGGAATATTAGTGATCCAGGCTGGTACTACATGTTTTAGAGATCGTCTCATGTCATTTTATTTCACGTTGTTCTTCACCTTTTTAGATACATTGAGAATTAAATAAACATAAAATTATGTTCATAAATTCAATTTATGTAATAACATAAAGTGTAATAAGTAATTCATGTATGTGAAATAAATAAATTACCTATTTCACATACATAATTAATGTAATTTAATTTGTATAAACTATAATAAGATGTTTATTATCATAGCATAGTTGATTTTTATATTGTATTTCATATAAACTGTTTATAGTATAAGGTGTGGTTAACTAACGCGCGGCGTCTTGTTTCACTGTCCAGTAAACGATGCTTTGCGATATAGGGGTAGTTGAATATTAAATTAATTAATTTATTAGATAGGTAATTTGTTCTAAAAAAAACTCTAATATATTTACTTGAAATGATAACGTAAAACTTAAAACCAAGCAAATATAATTATATTTTATACCTTCTTTTGTTAGCATTTGAATCTATATATAGGGAGTATATATAAAAAGTGTTAAAGTTTTATTTAAATCATCAACATCTCTAAACTTTATATTTTGCTTCCGCTGTTCTGATAGCTGTAGTTCTGATAGTAGTTCTGATAGCTGATAGTATGTAGATAGCTAAGGGTGTGTACCATACATCCATCTATTTTTCAGCCATTACGTCTTATAGTTCACGCGAACAAAGTTTTAGTTGTAGCGACCTACATAAACAAAGCCTCAACGAAGAGATCCATGAAACAAAATTAAGGATATAAAAATATCAAATATTTAACTTAATAAAAACAAATAATAAAACAATAAATTACACAAACATTTTCAATTATAAACTACCACAAAATTTCATGTAAAAAGAAAAAAATCTTTCAATGAAACACACCCCCACTCCAAATTCACATTCACACACACAAACAATGCAATTTATCAAATCAACACCTTTTTATACGAGAAATTTCTATTTTAATGTAAATACTGAGTGTAATTCGCACCAAGCTTTGTGATAGCGAAAACAAAGTACAAAAAAGTCTCGACGACATCTGCAAATAGGGAAATTATGAAACCGCGGCGAAACGCCGTTCGTGTATTGTTCGTTCAGCTTTTGTTTAACCTTTCAGATTTTAATTGAAAAATCAAATGGGTTAGGTTTTCTAGGTCAATTAATTAATTTTAAGGCTTCTGCTTGTTTTACGTGTGGGCGTTGTTTTAGCTTGCTTGTATGGTTGTGGAAGAATATGTAATTTCTACTATATTTTTTTTAACTGAACAAGTATTTAATTAAATAGATTTTTTTTCTTAGTCCAGTAAGTACTAAAGATCCAGTAAGTACGGTCTTGAAGATGTTGAGTGTTGAGTGTAACAATATTATATTCCGTTCGTCAGGAAAAATGAAGCTTCTAAGCTTAAAGAATCAAAAGATGCAAGCTTTAGTATTTGTGCTTGTCACATTTTTGTGAAATTCGTTGCGTCATCAAAACTTGAAGAATCACGTGAACATACAATTATGAAATTTGCCACGAAGTGAGAACTTAGAGTACAATACAAGAAAAAAAACAAGTTAGTTAAGTTACGTAAGTTACCTTCCCTTGATATGCAATTCTGAAATTGGTACGGAACCCTCAGTGGAAAAGTCCGACTCGCATCTTCCGAAATCTTTATATATTTTGTAAAAGAGACAAATGTAGTGAAAAGTCATTCTGTTTGCCGTTGTTAAGATAAAGAGGCTACAATTTATTTAACTAGGTCAAGGAAAGAGGTCGCTGTGGTAGAGCGACACAAGGGTGTGACTGTAACGCAACGGTTGTGAGTTCGATTCCCACTCAGGGGAATGAATTATTCTTTATTAAAGCACGTTGAGTTCCACCACTCAATAAGCGATGCCTCAAAATATTCACCGGAAAGTGGGGAACGGAGTGTCTTTCCCCCTAAATTCCATTGCTTACCCTGCTGTTTGCGGAATAGAGCGTGAAGCTGATTAAATAGGTCAAGGAAATATCTACATTCCCGTCTATTTTAAATATAAATTACTCTTCAAAATTACAAAGTACAATAAAAACAATAACTTGGCTACTTACTGTGAAAACTGTTATAATAAATACAAAACAGCACTTGAAACTCTCATACAATTGGACGCTGTTAGTTTTAAATGCTCTATTTGCCTTACGTTATAAAGAAAGTATATTGCGTATTATATACGAGATACAAATATCTTCAGTAAATAAAACCCATAAGACTAAAACAAACTAAGGTTGTGTTGTAATTTAGGAGCGGTTAGCGATCGCCTTTTTTGTAAATGTGATGATTGGGGGTTCGATTCCCATCCGAGGATATTTATTGCTTTCACTTTCCCGCTTTGACATGATAAAGCGTATGACGTAATTTAAATGTGCCAAATTAGCACTCTTCGGTAAAGTGTATCAGTAAAATATTTTTTTAATTTCTCTAATTTTCTCTAAATTGAGTAGTTAACGTGATGTCTCATTTTTTCACATATTTGAGGTAAGGATATAAGATGGAATCCACTGTTAACGCCAATCGCTTGCATACCATACAACGATAGTGTAAATAGCTACTAGCTTGTGTAGTACTTTAATACCATACAATTGCCTTTATTTTCATAATCATCTCCAATGGCTAAAATAGAATGATAAAATATAAGAATTTCATTTAAATTTGATTTTGTAGGTATACCGTGTACCTCTTATACAATATGCATTATATATACCATCGTGAGACTCGTTAATTCAGTGGTAAGTGGGGAACGAAGTGTCTTAACACTGGGTCCCCTCTACTTATCCTACTATATGCGGGATACAGCGTGAAAATAAAAAAAAAATAAACTTTTATACGTTAACATTGTATTTTCTCTCAGTAGTATTTCTCTACTCTAGGTAAAGAAATATACCTACATAAATTTTCACTGAAAATTTCGTCTTGCTTATATATTTCTTCAAGCACCACTCGCGTGTCTCTTAGCATTTCCGCGGGCCATTGCTCTTGAGAATATTATTGAAAGTCCACGATATTATACTAAGTTCTACAACTGAAACATGTATTTTTTATGAAAGGTATTTGTTTTAGATATTAATTTTGTTTTCTAATGAAATTATATAACAAATATATTTGATTTTGTATATAAGTTTGATTATTAAAATCTTGTAATCTTCGCTCTAGTGTCGAGGCAAATGCACGGTGTTGTGTTTCGCCACTCAACACGCAATGCTTCTAGAGTTCTGTAGAGGAAAGTGGGGAGTGGAGTGTCTTAACACTTGATTTCCATATTCCCTCTGCGTACCGTGCTATGCGCGGTATACAGCACAAGCTTAAAAAAATCTTATTATATTTGTAAACGTGCAAAGGATTTGTAGACAAAAAGTTTTCCCTATCTATATAAAAGATATAACGTGAAGTTTAAAAAATATTTTAAAAATACACGATTTTTTATTAATCTTGTGGCACACGCTGACGGTTAGGGTAAAGTTGTAGTCAGCGTTCGGTCTCTTCGCAAACACTAACTCAGCCACTTCTGTAAAACTTAGTAAGGCATACATACTTACGTGATTTCGTAGTGTTTACCTTTTACGAAAAAGGATCCAACTTTTTTCATTTAAATATTAATAAAGTTTTTTTTTCATAAGTAGCATCTTTTGTTTACTTTATGCCATAGTATATGTAAATATAAAGTACAAAGCTAATATATATTATGAAAAATTGTGAAAATTCATGTTAAATTACCATTGACAGCGAGAACATAAAGTCTAAACGTAGCATTCTCTATTTTACGCCGGAACTATATAACAGAAAAATACTGACTGTATAAGTTCACACGATTGGTGATTTTATTTTTTCTTACATTGCTGCAAAACACGAGTTGCCATTTCCAACTTCCCTTGTGTGGACTTTATGAAATAAAATGCTAAATCCCTTTTTCCGTTCCCATAGCAATTTCGGGAAATCATCTCTTAGTGTTCCCGACACTCCTCGAGGAAACTAAAATTTATACGTGCAAAAACTAAAAACCTTATAGTTCTATTTTTTATTATCGACTCAAAAAATGTGTTTTTTAATTTTTTTTAAAGTTCACGCACATGTCAGATATAAAAAGCCCCGAAAACGCAAGCAAATTTTTTTAAGTTCATATAGGTCAATGTTGGATATTCTGTACATACTTTTTATTTTTTCAGCAGGGTAGGCAGAGGGAACCTAGTGTAAAGACACTCCGTGCCCTATTTTCCGCCAAATTCTGGAGGCATTGCGCGTTGAGTTTGCCTAGACACCACAGCGAAAAAATAAAAATATAAAATTTAATAAATATTTTATTTTCTCGAGTGGGCATCGAATCCACAACCAGGCGCATTTACAATCATACACTTGTCCCCTACTAAAAACAATAGATTGAATAATTTAAAAAATATATATAAAAATAGTTTAGCTTAAACGAACAGTTACAGCGTGTAAAGCAAATAATAGCATAAGCTGCGATTGACTCAATATCGACTATTGATTATCGACGTATACGAATACCTTTGCCAAAAATAAATACATATTGCTCTGCCAGTTACTAGAATATTTAAGTGACTATGATCGAAATATCCTCAAAATACAGTGTTGATTTAATCGTATGTATAAAAAAGAAAATATTATATTTTTTTTAGTACCAGAGGGAACCTGGTATAAAAGACACGTTCCCCATTTTCCGCTGATTTCTGGAGACATTGCGTATTGATTAGCGAAACTAAACGCTGCGTTATATCATCAAGCTAAAAATAAACATTATCCGTAAATGAAATTAAAAATAATTCTGACATTTTATACGTTTTTTAATCATGTGTTATTTTTGTTGGAAAAATAAAAATCGAGAAGTATTATTATTTTGTCGTTGTAGATCGCAGAGTTCTCATTGTAAGTGCTCTCCAATCGTGCTCGACCGATTCTTGAGCCTTTCCAAGAAAGAAAATCTTGTTCCATAATTAATATTATTGATGTTTTTATTTCTATTTTTAAATGAGTGCTTGCATTATGGTTCATAAAAAAATCTAGCAGGAAATCAGCTTTACGCTGTATCCCGCACAGAGCAGGGTAGGCAGAGGGAACCTAGTGTTAAGAGACTCTATTCCCAACTTCTTGCCGAATTCTGGAGGCATTGCGTGTTGAGTGGTAGAACTCAACGCCGTGCTTTGCCTCAATACCAGAGCGAAGAAATGGAAATATAAACGTAAATAAATATTTCACTTCCTCGAGTGAGGATCGAACTCACAACCATCGCGTTACCTGTGCCGCTGCGCCACGATGGCAGGAAAGGTTAAAATTAAATGTATTTCAGTTCAATTTTACCAAAAATAAAAACTATTTCAAAGTTTAATCACTTAAAGAATACTTAACTTCATTAGTGGTTCCAACTAGGATTAAGTTACTTTCAGTGCCTATTTTTTATTTTGCTTATCTGTAATTAATTAGGGTTGAATTTCTTTTAAAAATTTCTTATCTTTATTTCACCTTATAAGCATAGCATGAAATTGAAATATATTTTAATGATATCGATGTGACCTACACTTCCAGTCAGAGTGACCTCGGCCACAGGTTGAAGCAAGCTACTTTAATATATTAATATTTTATTTCTTTTATCATCGACAAGTGCAAAACACTTGTCAAATGAATAGAAAACGAAGACCGGAGTGTCAATATTTTATATTTTTTTAATACTAATATTACGGTGGTTGCCCTCTATACTTTTGAATTTCGTTGTTACATAAATCTTAAAATAATATATTTAATGTTAATTCACACTATTTTAATTTGAATATCAATAAAAATATTTACAGTTATTTAAACTTAAGTTAAGATACTTTCTACAGGACATGAAAATAAATACAAACATTCCGCGAGTTGGGATCGAACCAACAACCACGGCGTTTACATTAAGACTGACTATCCTACTGCTCCAAGATGCTCATAAATCCCATGAACGTCCTAAAAAATAAAATATACATCCCTACTCCATACAAAAACATTTTTTTATTTTACAATATCAAACATTGAATGGAAATGTCGAGACGAGGTCTACATCCCTTTGACACTTATTCTAAGCATTAAGTAAGCTCTTAACAAGAGCTCAGTGGTCTGTTAAATTGTGATAGAACATTTATTAGCGGTCTAGAAACAACTGTGTTAAGTGTAATTGCTTTGGGAGAATTGGTTTGTAAATTTTAATAAGTTGGAATATATTTTTTTGGTGTTTTTATTATTTATATACGTAGAGATATACCTATATGGTTTTAAAATCAATAAATTGCGTACTATGCTATGTATAAAATCCAGCTTATAACAAAAAAAAATGTCTTAATGAGAATTATATGAGAGTATCTTAGCACTAGATTCCCAGGTTACGTATGCGTACTATGTGCGCAGCGTAAAACTAAAAAAAGCTTAATAATCGCAAAAATTAAAAGTAATCAATCAATAGCTTAGAGTTTCCTCAATCTCACACACACAATGTGCTGTACAATTTTATACAACTTAAGACATTTCTTTAAGATTTATTCTCAAAGTCATTGCATTTCCAACGTTTTATATTACAAAAATAAACGGTAGAACGAATACAGTCCGTTTGATACTGAATTCCTTTTCGTGTCATACTTTTTGCTGTAACACATGTACGTTCGATATTCGTTACACATTTTGATGTTTTAGTATTTTTTACTGGAAAATTTGCTCTATTTAGAAATATAAAATAATTACATCCTGTATTCCGTATATAGGAGGTTGGAGAGATGGAACCTGGTTTTAAGTTCTCTCCGTTTCCCACTTTTCGCCGTATTATCGAGATGGTGCCGGAAGGTGATGAAATAAATTATACAGTAATGTTATTATATCAATATCTATATCTACCTATCTTGAAGTGAATTACAGTGGAATTTTCAATAAGTAAAAATTTATGAATATATATAGATATGATAAATTTGTCACACAAATTGTCAACAATGCAAAATAAATTGCAAAGGAGGTTTGCCAGCTTGCTTCGATCGTCAAACCCTAATCGAATGTTTTTTTTTTTGTAAAAAATTAAACACTTTCGAGCAAAATAATGGAAGATTTTATAACATTGAATATTGTGTTTTCTTTTTAAATATCTTATCTTTTAAATATCTTTATAAAAATCATATATAATATAATACATTTTTTATAACTTCACGCTGTATCGCCCAATTCGCAGGGTAAGCAGAGATAACTTAATGTTAAGGCACTCGATTTCCCACTTTCCGCCGAATTTTCTAGACATTGCTGTCGAGTAGCGGAGCTCAACGCCGCGCTTTATCTTGTTACCAGAGAGAGGAAATGAAAATATATAATACTTCTGAGTGGGATCCCGCCGGTTCACTACATCCTGGATTATAAAAAAAATCGGAAAAATTGTATAAGGAAACTTTTCGTATTTTATTAAAATTTCATTCCTAAACTAACAATCCATACTTAATCCAAACGTCAGTTCTAGAAAACGATCAAACGGCCGCTCGTCGTCGTAAAATCGTTCGGCGGCAACTTATTGGAGCGACTTTATTACTCGTCGTGTCACGCCTGATCCCTCATAAAAATATGTACAACATCGATATTGTAAAAAATATGAGAATCTTAAGTGACCGAATACTATGTCAAGGGACTTTTTTTAGTTTTCCATACAATTTCTATAGAAATAGAGTAGAATATTGATTAGAACGGGGTGTGAATGTAAAGCGTGTTTGGTATTCATTGACCTGACCTTTTTAGGCTCACGTTTATTGTTTTAAAACGTAACTGGTATAAACCTTTAATTAACAAAGTATTAGAGAAGTATCGAATATAATGTTTGATTTATATATTTTCTTGGTGTTGCTGATACTGTAAAAAATATTTTTTTATTAATTCTCGCTCCAGTAACGAGGGAAATCGCGGCGTTGAGTTCCGCTACTCAACATGCAATGCCTCTAGAATTCTGCAGAAAGTAGAGAATGGAAGTGTTGTAATGAAAACGTTATGTCTTAACACTAGGTTCCCAGATTATCTCGATTATAAAAGTATTGCAAATATACAATATTTCTCGATAAGTTATTTAAATAATGTTTTTCTAATCGAATTTTAATAACATTGGCAAACAGCTGACAGGACATACAACTGAAAGAATACAAATACAAGACTGCGAAACGAATTTCGTAAATAATTCTAGCCGTTTAGACTAGTTCATAGCCTAAAGTAGCGAAATCATACGGAAAGTTGTTTTAGGAGCTACCACCAGTAAAAATAACTTCTACTAGCAAAAATTTTCAGTTTATTATGCCTTGAAATCCAAATAGTGCAATGAATATATTTTAGTCTCATTGGGCCCTAACAAGATATGTGCAAATTTTTAAGCAAATTACAAACCGAATTTCTTTATCATAAATTCATCACAAAGTAATAAGTGTGTGTCTGTATTTAATTCACCCCAGTTTTTTTAATATTTAAAAAAATATATTTAATTTAAAAAAACAAGAGAAGATCTCTATATTTCTCTTTTAACCTTTAACTATGGACGTGAATTTTTTATAACACACATATGGACGTCGGGTCTGTCAGACCAGTGTATTTATTGGTCATATTCCGTCTGTTTTTTAAAGGAAGAAGACAATTTTATGTTTTAGTTTACATGAATAGCTTTAAATCAAACAAAATCAATATAAATAAAATCGCTTTTTATAAAACTTTACGCATCACAACGATTTAAGTAACTTAAGGTCACAATTTCAGTCTTTGGCCACATGGGATGACTCTTAAAAAAGAAATACTATAAAAAAAGACAGATAATAAAAGAAACATTTTTTTAACAAAATATAAAGTATAACAATTAAAAAAAAAATAAAGAAATTACATCTTATGTTATAAAATAAAAATTTTGACAACACCTCAAGATAAGGTATTATTGAACATCGATA
Organism: Heliconius melpomene melpomene; assembly: GCA_000313835.2. Taxonomy (NCBI): domain Eukaryota; kingdom Metazoa; phylum Arthropoda; class Insecta; order Lepidoptera; family Nymphalidae; genus Heliconius; species Heliconius melpomene. The sequence goes on along the minus strand of HE671321.1, from coordinate 156,990 downwards.
CACAATGGCTTACAACATTGTAGGCAAACAGGACGATTGCAGTCAACATAAATATGTGTTGTCTTTCTATATATCTTTTGGGGGCAAAGTGTACATGTTTTTCAAGGACCCAAAACAATTTTTTTAGCTTCATGTTCAATAAATGATAGATCAGATCGCGAAACGCGAGTCAAAGTCATTCTCAATTCTTAGAGTAGTTTAGTATACGAAACGCGTCTTTCTATTTGATAAAGTGCTATTTTTTTTATAAAATGTCGTCGTCCAATTCTTTTGTTTGATGTTGTTTATAAAGTACCGATATTTTTGTCCTTGACGTGCTTGGTCGATCATTTTTTTTCATTTTATCATAAAAACTAAAAAAATCGAATCTTTTCTAGGTAAATAATATGTATATTACTAAAATATATAACAAAAAATGCAAAATAATATATGATATATAACAATAAAAACATTTGAATACAAATAATACAATTAAAATATTAAAGTATATTTTGTAATATTATAAAAATATATGGTGTTTTGAAATCATTCATGTATGGGAAACATGGACGTCGGGTCTGACAGACCCAGGGCCCATTTAGAAAGTTAAATACTCACGTGTTTTGAACCCAGAGACGCAACCACTGCTATCTACATTCATTTTGTCATTAATACGAAAGGTACTGAGCGACTCAGTGGCGGAGGTCACCGAGAAGTGGCCGATTTGTAGAACTCGTAGAACTAGATGGGTCTGTTAAATGGGTCTGTTAAAGGTTAACCTAATTAGCAGAGGATATGTATGTAGTATTAAAATACTGCATTCTTTTCTTCTCACTCAATCGAAACATTGTGAGTTTCATTTTAGGTCCTTTTCCTGTACGTAGTAGGCACAGGGTAGGCAGAACCCTAAGAACCTAGTGCTGAGACACTCCGACGTTCCTCATTTTCCGTCGAGTTATGAAGGTTTTGTGTGTTGAGTGACACTGGGCCGCTACTTCAAAACTGATTTAATTTATTTGTTTAACGTAAAACATAACTTCAAATAATCAGCGAACATATAAATAATATTCACCCGTACGTTTCCAATAAACGGTGTTCCCAGAGGGTGGCGCGTCCGGCGAAGCATTCGGTAAATATTTGAGCGATTCACATTTTACAATTTACACCCATCCTGGGAAGAGTTGCGCGTTATATCAAATAGAATGGAATTTTGTAATTACAAATATACTATCGGTATGAGTTGGTGAAATTGTTTAACGTGTTGATGTTTTGTTTCTTTGAAATGTTTTTTCTTTCTTTGTAAAAATATATGAATTTTCTTACGGTGAAATATTATATATAAATTTATAGATAGGCTTAAAATTTAGGACAGTGTGTAACTGTGTACGCGACAATTGTAGATTCCATTTCCACTGGTGGAAACGAATTATTTGATGTACTTATTCTGGTAGTAAAAGATAGCGTGGAAAGTGGGGAACAGCATGTCTTAACAACAAATTCTCTATGCGTAACCTTCTATGTGCAGGATATAGCATGAAGCTAAAAAAATAAATTTAATAGTCATATTTTCATTTTCTTGGTTTAATAAGATACAACGTCGTTGAGTTTTGCACTTCCATGATTTATTGCTTTAAAATAAAATTCTGTAATTCAAATCTCAACGTTAATGTAATTGAGTGAAATTGAGAGAGTCTAAACACTAAGGTATCACCTACGTCAACCTAAAAATAAAATCTCTGCATACAGTTTGCAGCATAACACAATTTGCTTCATATCACGTCAAGTCAATCCATTAAACTCGCTAAAGAAAAATAACTATACAAAATTCACTGCAAAATTGTTCGTACCATATCAAAGTTTACTTGTAAATTTGTTTAGCTTCGAAGTCTTCGTAAATTGTAACACGCGATTGACGCGAGAGCAAACTAATACCGGTGCTGTAATTTGATTAAATTCCTACAACTTTAACGTGTAAAGTAATGGAATAGGCCAAATTGATTCCGACAAGCAAAATAATTATCTAAAAACAAATCTGAATTTGTTAGCCGTTATGTTTAGTGGATATGTTATTTTATATTATTTTATAGGTGATTTTTGGTTGAAAAGTACTGCTGTATTTTTCAAGACATTGTGAGTTGAGGGACGGAACTTAACCCCACGCTATGTCTTATTACTAGAGCGAGGGAATGCAAGCGAGTATCCATCGTATTTACGTTATATATGTTCTTCTATGATAGTACACACAGCTAGGCAATGTCGACACCCTGCTCCAATTTATTCGTAAGCCGCATTAAACATAAGCCAGCGTTTTATGTTGATTACTTTCGGGGTATTAAAATCGTATAAATTATTCAAAATTATGGTTACCATCGGAAAATTTAGCTTTGACAATGTTTCGTATAATTTTAAAACGTAGTAGCATATTGTTTATTAGATGCATAAATGTAAGTTATATTAAACTTTTCGATTTAGAGTCACTTTTATCCCGTATTGCAAATTTTAGCACTTAAGAATAAACAACTTACACCTTTTTTAATTTGAATATTTAAGTGTGGATTACAGTTTTCTTGGCATAAACTATATGAATAATAATGTCAAAGGAATAAATAATTTTGTTATAATTCTATGCCCCCTAAATGGAGCAGAGGGCGGCCAGAGGGCTTCGCCAGCTCGATTGGTATTGAGCTTTTCAGTTCAACTCGCTCCAAGTCTTTCTTATAGTTTTCTTTCGCTGTCCTTAGGGATTTCAGTAGTTCCAGGGCTTGTTTTAGAATGTGATTAGGATAACTACTAATCAACTGGATTACCATTTATGGAGCTTAGCAAGTCTCAAACTGGTACCCTCTGATTGTTTTGGGGAATTTTAAGCTAGCATGTGAAAATTGACGCCTTAGAAATGTGATGCTGGAAGCGCTCATTGAGAACTAAATGGGTTGCTCGCCGAACTAACTAACTAACTCTCTGGTTAGCCAAAGTAAGATAGTAAAGCCAAAACAAACACAAATTTTATGTATGTCCGTTCGTTTTAACTAAAAAAAAAAACAATTTCCATCAAAATGTTAATTATTCAAATAACATTCGAGGTCTATCTATAGTAATTGAAATGCACTAAACTCGATGGTAATCTTGACTCGCATAAATCACTTTAGATCCGACCAATGACGTCATTATCAGTGCGGCTACACTCCGACCGCTAGTTCTGATTTATTAGAAAACTTTCTATCTGTTTCTGTATAGTTCCGTTTATGGATGGCAGCATTGAGTTAGTTTTAATTTGTTTTTGACACCTCTGAAGGGTTCCGTGTATATTAATGTCAGAGATGAATAGAATAGTATTTTTTTTATATTTGGTCTATAAATATGATGCATTGGAGATAGTCATTGCACGGGGCATAAGTCGGTAAAGGCTAGAGGTTATGGGTTCGATTTCCACTTGAAGAAATAAAATACATATTGTTGTCATATAACGCGCGACGTTCATTTCTGACAATCAACACGCAATGATCCCATGGGGTATCTTGTTACTAGAGCGTGAAAATGAAAATATTAAATATTTCATTTTCTCCAATGGCAATCAAACCCACTACCTATCGCGCGCTTGTACCCTGCCACTACTGGAATTCATGCATTTTTCATACACGATATTATAGATTTATCACTGTCTCTTTTACATAGTAGAAATATATATAATTTAGAATATACGTAGTACGTATAACTACATATATACTTATATGTATAATGTTTAGTGATTTACGTTAGGTGTCAATGCGATTAGCATGGAGGAGCCGCGGCCGGGCGGGCGCATTTCAATTACTATGCCCGAGTGTTGCCTCTTGAATAATGCATGGGAGAACTTTGATTGAAACGTTCCGGCCGATGTTGCCCTTAATTCCTACTTGTTTGATCGCTTGTGGCCACTTTGCTCGTGATTATCGTTTAAATGATATATCCTATAAATTATGTTTAATAATGGTCATTTGGGATTTTTGTTTATTGGTTAATGAAGACCCCCAAACACGGGTTAAACTTAAACTTTGTTATTTTATAAACAAGTTATATGTTTTTTTTTACATTAATTGTAGCAAATGCTTTATTTTGATGTATAAGCTATATTACAATAAAGTTTCATGTAAATTCGTTCAGTTAAGTGTAAGTTCGTTTTTGCGTGAAAGTGAAAGAAACATTCATCCTCACAAACTTGCAGATTTATAATATTATAGTAAGATAGAATAGAAATTATATATTTGGGTATTTTTAAATTTTAATATAAATAGTAGTCTATATTATTTGGCAGTAATGATCAAGAAATACACATATAGAGACAAATAATTTTTAAAAAAAGGCATTTAAAACTTGAAGAAAAACAACAAGTACTAATAAGTGGTAAATTAAAAAACAATTAAAACCTAACTTAAACTCTAACTAAATTCCATAGTATATCCCAGAATCCACGTTTAAAGCGCTGCAGAAGATAGGAAAGGTTTCAAAGGAAACGGAAGTGCCGCCGGATGCCGAGAGGCGGCGGCAAATACGCCATCCTGTTGCTGTTAACAACCTCCGAGAGTTAAAATTAACTGACAGTTCTTTTTTGTACATGTTTTCAAAGTATTCCCACAATAGTGGGTATGTTTCCACGATATATTAGGTGATTCATAAGTAAACAGCCTAAGCATTTGCTGAACATTGATATGGCACTACTATTTTTTATAGTATTTTGTGTTTTGTGTTGAGCAGTCAGGTGTGAATATAAGGAAAATTAACTTAAACTATTCCTTCATATGCAAACTGTTAATAAACAATTGTCAATTTAAATCTCATTAAAACTTATTGATCATACATTTCTTTAAATTTTAAATAATGTCTTAATATGACAATATGTAAAGCTTATCTAGTATGACCGAGAGCAGCGTTAAGTTATGCCACTTTATATACACTTCGAGCTTAAAGTAAAAGACCGAACATCTTGAAGATCGTGTGGACTACCTATCCTATCAAAGGAAGGTATCCTATAAAGTATAAAAAAAAATATATAAACCTAATAATTATTTTAATTTAATTATAATTATCTGAGTTTCACAACACACAATTTTGTTTTTCCATTATAATCTCACGTGTACCTTATCTTTTTTAATTTTCAATCAACATTTTTCGACCCTATAACCGTTACGGAGCCTATCTGAAAATTTCAATTTGCCTAAATATGAACACTCACCCATACAACGCTGTTTACGTGTAACGTGACTACTCGAAGTTTTATATTTAAATATATATATAAAAAATACATTCTTCTATAATGTTGCGTGACCAGTGGAAAGTGGGGAACAGAAGTATAGCAATGGGAACGAAATGTCTTAAAGTAGACTCCCATGTTCCTTCTGCTTATCTATCTATGTGCGGTAAAGAACATAACATAACACCTTTTTTTCTCTCTCAAACAGTAATATTTAGACGACACATTAGGAAAATTAAATTATTCGTAATTTACATATTACACATTTCTTCGGGTGGTATTCGAATCCACTTTCACTCTACACAGCTACTCAATTCCTAACTGAACGACGAAAAAAACTGAACGACAAATAAAAAGTAGTCGAGTTACATAAAATACATGTAATGTAATGGTTTCACATTCGGGGATTGAGGGAGTATTGTAATGAGATTTGTTTATACTTAATTTAACATTTCTTATTACTTTTATAATAAAACATAAGTTTAATAGTAATATTATACATTTTCTTTATACAATTATTCTGTCTAGACATCAAATTACGAGTGTAAATTACTTAAAAGTACTTAGTGTAAGTAGTTACTTAGTTTATTCTTTAACAAATTAAAATAATTAACTTCACACATGGTTGTAAAGGCTGCTCTTTGAGCTTTTAAAGGTAGAATATATTGCTATTATCGAACAATTTGCGATGTATTTTACGATTAAAAAGTGTAAAAAGTAAATTTTGTTAAAATATCGAGTTACAATTTTTATTTTTCGACGGTGATAGCTTATAAATTAATATAAGATTAACTATATTTTAATTTATGTTAAGGTCATCGTGGTGCCTCCTGCTCAAACGTGCGACTGCAAACGCGACGGTTGTGGGTTCGATTCCTAATCGGGGGAATTAAATATTTCATATTTTTATTTCCTCGTTCTGGTTAACAAGGCAAAGTGTGACGTTGGGTTTCGCTCAGGAAATTGGGGAACAGAAATATTTTATTGCCAAATGGAGTGTCCTAACAGTAGGTTCCCAGATTTCCTCTGGCAGTCTACTGTGTGTGAGACATAGACACTTTTGCCAGAGCAATGAAATGAAAAGGATCAAAGACCCGAGTTGTGATCGTACCCACAACCATCACTCTTACAATGTGAATATATAACAACTAGATATTTGATTAAAGTATAATAATATTATTTCTATATCAAAAAACAGAACGAAATACTTTAAATATTTAATTTACGACAACTTTTACACAATTTTAACATTTTTCAGCTTGGTATATATTATGGCTATAAGTTAACTTCGCTTAAAAGATCTGCCACCGAATAACCTGCAGAAATACTGCTACCCGTTCTGAATTTATGGTGCCTATATAGTACCTACTTCGTGAATTTATTATCTTTTAATATAAAAAAGGCAATTGAATACGAGAATTCTATTAAAATAGGACTTTTAAGGTAATTAGTATCCTACACCAAAACGCGGCGTTGAGTTCCGCCACTCAAAAAGTAATACCTGAAAAATTTTGCAGAAAGTGGGATAAGGAAATTTTAAACAGAAAAAGAGTGTTTTATCATTAAGTTCCCAGGTTTCCTCTTACTATGTGCGGGATGTAGCGTGAAGTTAAAAAAATATCCTATACCAGATTGCTATTATTATTGTCATGTTGTCAAAATTTAAAAACTAAGCATAATTTTAATTGAGATTTTAGAAAATTATTTAATCCAATTGAGGTACGAATATAAAAGACTTCTTATATATAAAACAAGTCTAACAATTACTTTTAAATATCATAAATAATCTTAATAATATTGGAAAAGCACTAATGAAAATTCCTTTCAGTACTACCTAACCAAACGCTGATTAGTTTTTAGAGGGTAGGATGTACGCAATAAATATATGTGATTAACATCCCAATAGATAATATCGGGGGTGGAAATGCGCCCGGATGACAAATAAATCACGTAACGCTATATTTATTGGGCACCGCTAATCTCTAGTAAATTAGCTCTCATACTCGATACAGGAAATTAGCTATATCCGTAGTAGTGAGATTGTTGAATTATTAATAAAATTTTATATGAAAAATGGTATAGTTAATTTGGAATGTTGTCATTTTTAATATGGGGTGTTTTTAATTGATTGTGACTCAAAATCTATGTCTATTATTGATTTAATAGAAGTGAGGCGTTAAGTAATTATAACAGAAGTAATATATTCTGAACAGATATGAAAAAAGCTAGTGATTTTTCAATTATTCTTTGATTGTTATTACCTATGGAGCGTAAGGGCTGTTTTAATTTTTTCTAATAATTAAATTTTCAACAACAATTTTATTCAACAATTGTTCTTGTTACTCAATGAAACTTTTTCACCTTTTTTGTTTGTTTTTTTTATTAATGAACATTAAATAGTAATTTATTTAAATTTTTGTTTGTGTTTTTATTGATGGTATATTATTCTTACAACAAATTGATTGAATATCAAAAATATCAAAAAAATCAAAAAGCTAAAATCATACATCCAAAAAATATAATAAATCTCATTAAAAACAAAAAACAATACAAAAAATATGTTACCATGATAAAAAAATATGATACATTTTTGTACAAAAAAATATATTAAAAAAAAATCCTTATAACAATAAAACGATATAAAATTTTATACTAATTTAATTTAAAACATTTAAGATCAACGCCATCTACCGCCAATAACTGGAACTACAACACAAACATGCGTATAAATTGCTTTAGAGGTTCATTGTCAGCATCAGTTTAGCTTTAGAACAACTAGATGTATTTACTTATCGCATTCCTTGCTAGTATCATAAATCAACACAATGTTAGCATCATACATAATTTATTTGGGACCTTGATTTCTGCTTAACACGGCACTAAATAAGTAAAACACCGGACCCTTTTGTTAAACGCTGATGTTGCTTGAAAAAAGTTTTTAAAGAAATAGTGGAGTTATATGTATACATATATGCTCTTAAATTTATAGATATAAATAGATAGATACCTATATAAATATATTCATAAATTTAGATGTAAAATTAAGTAAATAATAAAATTAAGGAAAATATAATATGTTTTCCTATCCTATCCTTTTCTTCATTTTTACTTCTTTCCTATCTTTCCTTCGAAGATATGTATATGGAAAAGTATAGAACAGAGTGTGAGACTGTTACTGGACTTTAAGTTATGGGAGATGTATGAAAATTAAAAATAGTAGGTACATATCAAACTAATAGAGTTTGATATAATTTGAAAGTGAAAAAAAAAGAAAAAAGAGAGTATTTTGACTTCTTATAGTTCAAAGTTGCAACGATGAATGTTGTATACGTGTATGTATTTTCAATAGATATGTATTATAAATATAATTAAATCAAAACGTCATGTTTTCAATTAATTAACTACATAAACGAACATTGTGATATCAATTAAGCTTCTAGCTTCGCAACAACATAATATAACGATGATCTAAATGTTAAATTTTTGTTTTTTCAATAATTGAACTATTAAATGGTATATTACGTGAAAATAAGAAATAAAAATAAAGTATAATCATACTTTAATTTGTACAATGCCCACTCTAGTTAAACGTATACGAAGTAAGGAAATGTAATAATGAATTTATGAACCGAGGTCCAACTATCTACTAGCCAGTTTTTTTCTTTACAATCTTAAGGAAAAAAGAAACTATTTAACTTACTTAGCTCATATATTAAATATAAGCTTAAGAGGTGGTTGTAAATTCTATACCTATACTCTTGAATTAATTTAATTTTCCCACTTTCGTGGTGTTCGCTTCGCTTCCACTCAACAAGTAATGACTCGGAATCATCCGGGCATGGTACAGAGTATCATAGACCTCTAACCAATGTAAAAAATATTATAAAGATTACAATTATATTGTATTCCTATTTAAGTATACATACTATTTTTTTTTTTTTTTTACACCAATTTATATAACATTCTTACAAACAAATTCACTTATGTAAGTCCTCAATAGACAAAAACTAACAAGAAAGTAACATTGGATTAAGCTTGCTTTGTAGCTAACAGGTATTACTTCTTGCATTTGCGATGTCATGTCGTCTTACTCTTAGTCGCTACTAAAGTGCTACGCGACGCTACGAAATTGCTACGGGGAGTAAACATTTCGTTATTTAGCTATATCATTTTGAAGAAACATTGTTTTTATTTTGCTATTTGTTTTTTCTTCTTGCATTATAAATATACTTTCAGTTAACAAGGCATAGCACGGCGTTGAGTTCCGCCACTCAATACGCAATGCCTCCAGAAATCGGCGAAAAGTGGAAAACTAAAGTGTCATAATGGTCTCAGGTTCCCTCTGTTTCCCAGGCTATGTGCGGGGTACAACATAAAGCAAAAAAAAACTATAGAAATCACATCACGAAAATAAAAAAAATCATTCGACACAATATTTCCAATGATCAAATGAAAAGAAAGGCTTGTAGAAGTAATTGATATGTCCCCTTATCGATTTCTCCTGAACGTGCCCTATCTTAATTACTATCTTAAATTGATGTCCTTTATCCGGACTAATCTCAGCTTAGCACTACTTATGTCTAAGCTGTGTTTATGACCTTTTAATTTCTGATTTTACTCTTGTTGTCCATTTACATTGTGTAGAGAAAATTGTTTTGTCGATTTTTTATTTTTTTAGGTTAATGTTGTATTCTGCGTGCAGCAGGGTAGGCAGAGGGAACCTGGGGAAATAGCGTTAAGTCACTCGTTACGGCTTCACGGAATAAAAAATATTGTAAATAATATTATTTCTTTATTTCTATAAACGCTTACATAAATATATAATCTCAATAGCCAATCTAAAGACAAAGTATTCAATATTCACATTTCATTCCCAAACTCCGTATCCAGGGTCAATTAACATAACGTTGGTAGCAAACAAAGGCGTATAATTGGTATCTATACTTTGTACTTGAAGCTATGGCCGAATTAACCCGGTACCGCAGGCGAGTCAAGGATCCTTGGTAGGAGAGCCCAACCGTACTTTAGGTCATAGAGTAACTTTTGTTGTGAAACAGAATGCTTTATTATTTTCTTTATACTTTTATGTTGTTTATGACTTTGTTGTTTTTACTAATATGATGTCATATACGATATGTTTAGCAAATTAATTTAATCATTAATATTTTGACGAGCGTAGTTGGAGCGTATTGAATCCAAGCAATTTAATATAAAAAAATGCTTTTTTCAATCCAAGCAATTTAATATAAAAAAATGCTTTTTTCAATTATATTATTAAATAAATTTAAAAAAATGTTAAACGAACTAAAACCAAATAAATGGTTGCAATACAATTATAACTGAGCATTTGTTTATTAACATTAAACAAGTATTCATATATATATGTATAGCATTAATTACATTTTCGTACTACGATACATACACAAGTATCAATATTAATAAAATTTTAATTACCTACCTAGAGTTAGAGCCTCTATGTAATGTAACAATTTAATTGAGCATTCCTTCCTTTATCTAACGAATTCCTTTCCTTCTACAAAAGAATTCAAACAAAATTAAAAATAAAACATAAAAATAAGTACCAGCGAAATCAAAAATGTTCTTATTTAATTCAACGACGATAAAAAAATTGTAGAGTAATTTTGAAAAATCATTTAAAAAAATAAATGAATTGAAAAAACAACGCCTCGGGTGAGGCTCGAACTCGGTAGTGCAGTAGGCAGACTTACGCGGTGCCTACTGCGGTACCGAGGCCTTTGCAAGAATTCTTGTAATAATATAACAGTATCGCTCCGTTTGCGTTAACAAAATGTACCTAAACAACAAATGTACCAAAATATACCATTTAGGTTCTTTTTTGCTTCACTCTATATCCTGCACTTAGGAGGATAAATAGGGAGAACCTGGAAACCTAGTGGTAGAAGTGAACAGAGTCTTCTGTTTACATTAAGATACTTTCGTTCGCTGTTCTTCTATCTGAAGAATTCTGATGGCATCACGTGTTGAGTTGCGGAATCCAACTTAGCAACCAATATTTCAATGACAGAAAATAATTTAATTCAATAAGATCTTTGATTTTCGCGATAAATAAGTAGTAAGACATAATACATACATTATTAAAGTCAATTATGAACGAAAATATAAAAAAAATATTTTTTTTTTCCTATTGTTATTTTACTAGGAACATTCGAGTTAATTAGATAATAAACCAAGTCCAATATAAAGTCGATAGTATTGTAAACATGACAGTAGGACAGCAATTGATTGGTAATAACGAAAGCGATAAAAAATTTACTATTCTTTTATTGCTTTCCTCCATCCTTTTTCTGCTTTTGCAACTGCATGGACTAGACAGCTGAGTTTTTCTTGTATAGATGATTGTATTGGGTTAATTTATATAAACAAAACGTTGATTTGAAAATTCTATAAAAATTATATTTAAAGTCTATCGTATTTTACATTTTACCTGTTTTACTAAAATATTCTATTTTATTTATACCTGCTCTTCGCCGAATTCTTGAGGGATTGCATGTAGAGTGGTGGATCTTAACCCCGCGCTTTGCTTCGTTACCAGACCGAGCAAATAAAACTATACAACTTTACATTCCCCCGAATATTCCCAAGCTTAATTTTAAACAATATTCGTGAAATTGTACAAGTCATTGTAACAATTCTTCTTTAAGATGCAGTATATTTTTTTTTAAATATGATTTGAACCTACTACTATAAACATAAAGTACTTATCTGTCTGATAAGTACCATTTAAATAAGTTTTAATATAATATTGCATTTTTTCTCCTACACACGATAACTCTCTGCCCATCATTACTCTATGGTAGTGAACATTACCCGCAGCTGCTTCCGTATTAATTCGGTATCGGTAATTTAAACGCTGCATAATCAGACAGATTCCTAAATCTATTATTTTCTTTGCCACTAGTAGTATCTCTTGGTGTGACACATTCTATTTTATGGTACTTAATTGTACGACGCGACGTATGAAAGAAATGGCTTGAATACGTTAATTTGAATAAGTTAATGGAAATCCTGAGTTTCCCATTTACCACGTATTTCCAAAATTTTTTTTAGCTTGATGCTGTATCCTGCACCGTTGGAACTAGTGTCAAGACACTCCGTTCTCTATTATCACTTCTGTTTTCCACTTTCCGCAAAAGAAAAACGTTTGATATTAAAAAGTTTCGGATACAATATTTGTATTTTCTAACTTTTTTTAGTATTTTTCAGTTTCTTGCTTTATAAAAAATATGAATTTTGAACAGTAGTTTCACTGTTAACCATGAATTCCTATCAACAATGCAAAATATGTAAAGCCAGGTATGATTTTGCAAATAAAATAGTAAGTTAAGTTTGTTACGAACACTCGGTGGCTTTGTTGCTCACATACTTGTATAGGGAGCTGTGTAATTAGATATAGGCATTTCCGTGTTTACATTGCTTAGTGTTACTTGTAATCGGTTATAATCTGCCTATACTGTTATTTTTTTAGGTTTGTTGAGCGAAGTGGTTAAATGTATTCCGCAAATACACATTTACGAACAATTAAGGCTTGTGCGGTATTGGATCAGCATTTAATTGTAAAAAAATGGTAGTGTGTTTGATTTTCACTGAGGGCAATATATTATTTCTTTCTTCTTGCTTACCTGCTCTGATAAAAAAGATGCCATTTTGAGTAACATCACATTAGTAAAAACGACCATATCCAGTGTGAATTTTGTTGGAGAATGGAAAACGGAGTATATAATCGAGAAATTAACCTCTTTTTATTTATGTTTTAGGATAAGCTAAAAAATGCTTCCCCAAATTAAAGCTATAGCGTAAAAAAGGCTAGGACTAGATTAAAACATACAAAAGTATTTTTTTCATATGTCGTAAAAATGATTAGGTTTATCTATCTTCCTTAGACTTAGATAGTCCTAAATATATAAAAATACTTAACAAGTACATTATATGTGTATGAGTAAGACACGTTTTGATACGCAAGAAACAATTGTAAACTTAAATTGTTTTCCAAATACTTTTCGACGGAAAAGTATTAACAAAATTCATTTAACATTTACAAAGTTATGACATAAATCATGGAACATTTTACTAAGCAATATTGGATAAACCTCAGGCTTTTGGCGCAGTGGCACAAGCATGTGATTGTAAACGTGATAGGTTGTGGGTTCGATTCCCACTCGAGGAAATGATATATTTATTATTTTTATTTCTTCGCTCTGGTTTCGAAGGAAAACAGCTCAGTGTTGAGCTCCGCAAACGGAGTGTCTTACCACTAAGTTCCCTCTGCCTTCGCCGTTGTGTACGGCATACAGTGTAAAACTTAAAAAAAGAGATCAAAATAAGACAATGAAAATCTACGACTGCCACCTCAAAGCAGTGATGAAGGGTGTTATAATTAAAACCCTTTTTGAGTTTTATTATTATAGTTCACCTTTTCTCAAAAGATGCTGACAATAGAAAGCATCTATTATTCTGTGAAAATTATGTAAGCTTTTTGTTAAGTATTCCGTTCCAATGAAAAATGAAAGTTTTCACTTTATTCACCCTAATAACTTGTAGGCCTTCATTTTTAATTAGTAATAATAATAATAATTCAATATACTCATAATATATATTAGGCAGACGGAACTTGGAAACCTAGTACTTAACACTAGGTTAAACTTTGCGTTCCCCATTTTCGTCGCATTTGGAGATATTGCCTCGTTACCAAAAATATGAGGATATGAAAATATTAAATATATTCTTTTTTCTAGTGGGAATCGAACCAACAACCTGTAGCACTTGTAGTTGTATGACACAATGTCCACTATGAAACATTTTGCCCTTTTCAAGTTTCGTCCAGCGGTCCAGGCTTTTGACTTCATAAAGGTTATCAGTTATGCTTTGTGACATTTAAAGGATCCTTCAAACATTGCCTAGATATTTACATGTAAATTACCAATCACCAATAACTCTACAATTTGTAAAATACAATACATTATGAAAAAAACATCTAAAAAAATTGTTTATAAAACGGTTTTCTTAATTAATATTCAATAATTTTAAAGCAACAATACTTTAAGAAATTTAAAAAAACTATTCAATTACAAAATTACTTCACGAAGGTGAATACTTGAACTAAGGCAGCGAAACGAGTCATTATCGACTCACAACTATTACAGGGTCCATTCGCTATCGCCCAAGATTGATGGGCGGCGGCTTTCACGAGGCCATTTCATTCACTCCAAGATACAAATGGCCGACGTGTTCAGCAAAACGGATTGGCTGTAAGGAGTTTGCGGACTTATTGGCTCCTTAAACATTTTGTTAATAGCACGCACGGTAGCTTTACACGCAAGTTGAAATGTTTTCCAAGTATTTATGCCTCGCGTCAAGGTTTATGGGCCGTTTAGAGGAAGGTGTCTATGGCGATTTACTTTTAATGTTCAATTTGGGTATGTGTTTATGTGTTTTTGTTTCTGTTAGTTAATTTTTTTGAAGTATTTTAACTACTAATATAAGTAATAAATGTGAATATATGATATTAATTTCGAGATATAAAAAGTCAAATTATATAAGGGTTTACCTTTAGAGATAGGGAAACCCTAAAAATTACTTATTTTTTTATTTTTTTGCATCAGAACGGATGGACCGCAGACAACCTAATGTTATGACACTTTCACCACTTCCACCACTGCGCCACGATGGACTCTATTGCAATATTTAAAATTAGAATAATTTCTCTTCTAAAACCCCCAATGATGTAATGGCAGTCTTGTCATGCTAATAACAAGCTACGAGTATGATGTAACAAGCCGTTTCTTATTATAGTGAGCCAGCCACAGTCAATGAGGTTGTCCGAGATACTATAATGGCAATCCAGTAAGAAAATTGCTTTCCGACAGAATGTTATTTGTGCTACCGAAATCTACGAATAGTTAACAAATTATTAGCATTATTTTAATTATTTATTATGTGAAATAAAATGAAGAGAAGCAAATAATACAAACTATAAACTATGATTAAAAAATACGATAAGCCTAAATTACATCATCTTTTATATATCTGGCGTATAACAGAGGGAACCTATTATTATGCCCCTACGTTCCCCATTTTCCGTATAACTTTTGAGATGTTAAGTGTTTAGTAGCGGAACTTCATGGTTCGGTTTGAGGAAAATGGAAATTGAACCCACCACCGTCAGATTTACAGTCAATCAGTACGTGAAAATCGGTCTCATAAATTTTTCAATAACTATTTATTCTCATACTTAAATCAACAACTAAGGTGTCTAAGTTACTTCATAACAACACGAACCTTAGTGGGTAAACGAACCTATTACCCACATTAGCAATCAGCAGCTCGGCTGTTCATTTAACTTGTTCCAAAGTAAATCTTTAAAAATAGTCACGTACGCGCGATGCAAGTAACGAACTTAGGCCGAGCTCGATCGAGTGGAAATTCATTAAATCGTTCCTCGGGCATGATTAGGTTTGTACTACAAGGGTTTCCTATATTTATGTTTTATGGTTAATATGGCTATAAATATTTTAATATAATTTTTATTCTTGAATTTATAGCTATTGTGGTACAGTGGGGTTGTGAACGACGGTTCTGGGTTCGATCTCCATTCGGGGGAACGACTTTTTTTATTTACACGTTCTATAAGATGGACGCGGAATGTTCTCTGAAACTCAAAGCGCAATGTCTCGAAAACTAGGCGGAAACTGAGAAGCCGAGTATCTTAACACTACTTGTTTTATTTTGTATATGTTTTATGTTTAAATTGGTGTAATAAAGTATTAAATAAATAAATGAAAAAGCTTGATTCTGATATTTAAGTGAACGTTTTGAATAATGGATCGAATTAACGAAAAATTTTATCTTTTCATAATTATAAATTTTATAATTACATTATTTTATTCTCCACTATCCACTTACTAAGAAGCGAAGAGTGGAAGTTGACACCGCAATTTGTGCAAATGAAATTTGAAGCCACTATCGTCGCATGTACTAATGCTAAATGTACCAAATAGATATGTAAGGTTCGCACGTTTGTGCCTCTGTGCGATGACGGCCTCCGGTGTTAAATAACATTGCTTGAAAAACTTCTTTGAAAATCTATTTCATTCTTTTAAATAAATTGTTTTTTAGGGGTTTTATCCATTTTTATATTCTACCAACACGTGTGGCATACAATCATAGCAACGTATAACGCGTCGTGCGAACAACGTTAAAATAAATAGTTTTAAATAAATATGATGTTATTTAATCACTAAATCTGCGTGTTTCTGTTAATCTGGAATAGCAATAAAGTTTGACAAAAATACAAACATAGGATTTATTTTATAAATTTTATTGTATAAACTTTGGTTTGTTTTGAACATTTTTCTATAGTTTCATGCTGTATTCTGCACTTCAGGGTAAGCAAAGGGAACCTAATTCTGAGATTCTTTTCAGTCTGTTCCCTTTTAGACATTTCCGTTTCCCACTCCACCTTAAATTAGAAGTGTAAAAAAACAAAAGTAACCATCGTTCATATAAGAAGAGGTTTAACATATCTAAAACTAAGTTGGGTATAGAATTTCATTATTTTATCAAATTAATTAGTGACAGATTAACTAAGTAAATTAAGTAAAACATACAGTAATGTAATGTGTCACTGGACTGTCTTAATAGTAGGTTCATTCCTTCTGTCTACCTTCTATAGGCGGATACAGCTTGAAGCTGAAAAGAAAAAACCTTTTACTCGTTCCAGCAACAAAATAAAGTACGGTAACGAATTCCGATAATGATCATGCGTCAATGTCTTGAAAATTGTCAAATTTTCCATTTTCAACTTAATGTCTTACCTAACATAAAAAAAATACTCAATAAAAAATATAAATAGTTCTTGATAACCATAATAAGCCAACAGACCAACCAACCTAATATTATAAATCACTGTCATAAATCCTTCATTAATATTCATCACTGATGCACATGCGATTGTACGAGTAGGATGTTATAAATCAAAGCTACGGAAAGTACAGGTAAAATACGTTAAGGATAACCGTACGAACGGAATATGCCAAGATAGCTTAAATTAGTTCATAGGTTTGATCGGTGGTAACCAAACTTGCCAGCGTGTTACGAACTATGGGGATAAGATAATAACTTTGTATTTCGACTTGAGAACAATTTTACGAATATACATATATAATTGTGAATTAATTTGTTATTATTCTTAACTGTTGGACCTCGTGGCCAGTCGTGGGGCAGGGGCACAAAGTGTGAATGTAAAATCGACTTGATGTAGATTCGATCCCCACTCGAAGGAAACTCGAGGAAATATTTATTTAAATTTGTATTTTGATTTCTTCGGTCTCGTGTCGAGGCAAAGCGTTGCGTTGAGTTCCGCCTCCTCAACATACAGAATTCGGCGGAAAGTGCTGAGTGATTATTAGGTTCCCTCTGCCTAACGCAAACCTAGCGAAACTACAACCGTTGCGTATAATATTGCAATAAATATAGTATTTGCTGTATTTTGCTTAGATTAATGTAAAAATATTTTTAATATTAATTTGTAACAATCATCAAACGTTAGAATTCTAACCCACAATCATTATAATCAAAATTGTAATTAGACAATATATAAAAAAAAATACAACCCAAATCAAGTTCAAGTTACCAATTTAAGTGGAAGCCCTGCAAGTAGCGTGTACCAATTTCACGGGGCGTTCGTCCAATCGCAGCTTGCGAAAGCCGTAATTATGTTCACAAACACTAAGTTCGGCGTCTATTGCTTAGGAACTTGGTCTATGATCGTGTGATGATATAATAGGCTAGTGACGTAGGAGCACTAGGGGGAGGGAAATATTCTTGTTTCTTTATATTTCTCATATCTTCGCTCTGGTGTAGGGGCAAAGCGCGGCGTTGGGTTCTGCCACTCAACATGAAATGCCTCTTTCAATTCGGCGAAAGGTGTGGAGCGTATAGTATTAGCACTAGGCTCCTAGTGCTAATAGACAAGTATCTACCTTGTGTGAACCTTAGAGAAATCTAGAATAGGTCGAGAGAAGCTCCATTCCCTTCCAAGTTTCGAGAGACGGTGGAACATTATTACGTCATGCTATTCCTACTAGAATTATTAAAAAAATATTTTATGTAATAAATCTACACAAGATTATAAGTATTTGTATAATTCTTTGGTCGGATTGGATTAATTTAAATAAAATTGAAGTTATTTGATCCTTGCAATGCTGCTATAATATATTAAAAATGTTATTTTTAACTATGCTACGGCCGCCTATATAAAAATATTTATCCAAAATAAATTTAAGCCATCAACGCCTCGACAATTTTTATTTCAGCACAAAATAAATGTATATTTTAATACAAATCGAAAAGTTGACAGTTTAAAAACACTTGTCATTTTATTCGTCGAATGATGTCTTCTTTTAAAATGATTTTTGTATAAATAAACCCCTTCCGACTCGTCCGCGCTAATCTACGAAGCAATTACGTCAGTTAATAACTTAAATATGACGTTGGGGATTGATATCGTTCTTTTTTTGGGTTAAATTACTTAAAAAAATAACTTTGAAGTTGCTTGATATTTACCAAAAGCACTTTATTCATTTATTTTCAGATCATTTCAGCGTTCTTCGAAGTAGGCGTAAGGGTATTTTTTATTTATACACATACTATAAATAGACATCTACTTTGGTTTCTATATTTTATTCTCATCGCCTCTATATCTCTTCTAATAATAGAGGTAATATTGTAAAGTTTGTTTGGTAGAAAATACATTGCTTCCATTTTTTTTTGGTTTTGTGTTGATTTATTGAAGAAAATTATTCACTTCACGTAGATCGTTGTGGTGGAACCCACTGTATCTGCACTTAGAATTAGAATGTGCCGACATAACTCTTAGTTAATTCCTATTAACTCTTAGTTTTGGCCTACACGAGCGAAGTCACAGAAAAAAAAACAGTTTTCTAAGTAATCACAGTTTTGAAATCTATAAATATCACGTTCAGGTAGGAGCATTGAGGCCAGTCATCGCAGGAGCACAAGCGTGGGACCGTAAGCGGGACAGGTTTTAGGATCAATTCCCACTTGCGGAAGTGAACTTTTAATATTTTCAATTTCTCGCTCTGGTAAGGCCTTCAGAATTAGGCGAAAACTGACGAACGGAAGTACCTTAATGTGACTGAAGCGTCTGTTAAGACTGTCCTAGTGTTAACTAGGTTCTTAGGTTCTGCCTTGCCTACCCTATGCTAATACGGCGTGAAGCTGAAAAAAAAACAATCACGTTAAATCAAATATGTTATAGATACTTTGTCACTATGAACATTCAACAACAAAACTCTGTTTAACATATTAAATTCAGTAAAATGTATTTACTGTAATAAATCCATAATAATTAAATATACAAATATTAACCCAACAAATAAATGATTAATATTATTTTATTTAGATAAATATTCAGTGTTCATTATGTGATATGAATTACGCTTTACATACAAAATTGTGGTATATGCTGCATCTACACAATACTATTAATAAAAGCTATGTAAATGTTTGTTTTTGCTGAAATTATACCAATTATGTTTGGAATCGAAAAGAACAAAAATGGTTCGTTCAAATGAGATTATCCCACTTTAGTTTAACTATACTGGTTTTTAAGCGAAGTTTTTAACTCAAGCAAAGTATTTTAATTGTATTTTACATACAAAAACGTTGAGGTCGACCACAAGAACCACGAATTGCTGATACTTATTTATAAATGAAACCAGTCAAGTGCGAGTTGATCTTGTCTACCAAAGGTTCGGTACTAATTTCAGGATTATAGGTCAATGGGAAGTACAGCTATAAAAGTTAACAATTTCATTCTCTCATTTCGTATGAAATTCACTACAAATATAGATTTGTACACTACTACTCTTTTTTTCTCTGTCTTCTTAACAGAGCGAAGAAATAAAAATAATTTTTATTTGTCCAAACACTATGCGGTTGCGATACGATCGTCTCTTATTTTAATTGGTAAAGAAATAAATTGTTGACGAATTTTATTTATTTTGATATTCCTATAAAGACGAAAGTATATTAAATAAAAACGAAAAATCCTTTTAGTAAAGCGAATAAATAAATAACAAATTTCCTTCATACAAAATATTCTTTCTGTGTTGACAGGAAAAGGATTATTTATTTACTTATTATAGATTTATTTGTATAAGAAATAAATGCTTTTTAAGAAATGGTATATTGCGAATATGTAAGGTAAATAATATTTTATTGTGGAAATTATATAAATAAGTATTTTTACTATACCTAATCGTTTTTTAAACACTTTTATTTTTTAATATGAATTATTTTTAATAATAATGTCTTGAAGAAACTTGGCAGTTATACATAGCTTGATGACAAAACAATAAAATGAAGATATCATCGAGCTGGTCTGATTATATAGCCAGGAACTTAATACCTTATTTTTACAAATTATTATCATAAAATTTGTCGAGGTATAGTGCGGCGTTGAGTTCTGCCATTCAACACGCAATGCCTTTATTATAGTGAAGTCGGTGGTGGCGCAGGGGCACAAGCGTATGACTGTAAACGTACGACGGGTTGTGGGTTCGATTCCTGCTCAAGAATTTAATATTTTCTCTGTCTCAACAATATGCTACCTTTGCCTACTCTGCTATATGCGGGATAACCATGAATCTGAAAAAAGAAAAATTACTATATTATTAAGGTATACTAGTAAATATACCTTGTAAAATCCAAAAAGATACCTGAAAGATAAACTCGGTGAACTCATTTTAAAATTATAAATTCCAATTTTATTAACAAGAAATGAACTCAAAATGAAGAGCGGAAATATTTCCTAGTTAATTGATAGTAAAATTTTCACGTTGCACCTAATGTACTATCAAACGTACAATCTGTATCAGATGTTCTGATAATTATATTTGAAATGCTATTTAGAAAATTCTATTTTATTCCCACCTTTTAAGAGCTAATTCCGCTTGTACTAGTTTTGGCGTGATTCGTGAATATAATGAACAGGTAGGAAGAACTGTTACAGAATGGAAAGTTTATAAGCAAAATTTAATTATATAATGCCTTTAAGGATTTATAGTACTTTCTAAAGGTTGTCCCTTTTCTGACCGTTGGAAAGGTTAGCTATTTATAGTGAATGACCTTAGCGCAGTCCCATGAATTCACCTCAAATTATTTTTAAAATAAACACATTTTTTTCTTTCACTTTTTATTCTGATATATTAATATCATATTTCAATGTGGCACGTTATGTGTATATTTTTATAAAAATGTAACATTTAAAAATAATTTTATATTTAAAAACCATAAAAGGATTACAAAAAACAAATACATTATGTTATTTTTGTAGAACCTTGTAGAACACAGCGTAAAGCTAAAAAACTTCAGAAAACAATATTAACGATACTTTTATAAAAGTAAATAGATAATATTTACATACATATATAGACAAATTAAAAGTAGCTTTATTTGTCTAGTACTCATATTTTCCGCTACGTTCAAATAAAATATTAAGCACGACATATTCATAAGGGTTCCTGTGCCCTCCACTTGCTTAAGGGTGTGCTGGAGACTCTTTTCGATCCCCTGAGTTCTTCAGACAATCACTTTCACTGATACAAAGGTGTGTTTATAATTAGTAAAAACATTCATAGTATGGACGACTGCTTTTATCTAACACAGCTGATTTTTTTATAATAATAGAACTAAAATAATTTAGTAATTTAGTTTAATTAATTATGATTTATATATTATATTAAAAATCGTTTTTTTTTTTGCAATTTTAACTCACTATAATGTTTACGCCACACCATGCTTACTCTGTTAAGATAACTTCTTTCAATTTATAGAAAAAATATTTGACGGAAAATAAAATTATTTCCATCGAATTCTCGAGACATTGCATGTTGAGTGGCAGAACTCAACGCCGCGCTTTAACCTCGCCACCAGATCGAAGAAATGGAAATATAAACGTAAAATAATATTTAACTTCCTCGAGTGGGGATCGCACCTAAAACCGTCGCGTTGCAGTTACACCCTTGTGCCGCTATTAGTTAAATGTTAAAAAAATATTATAAATTTGAATTACACGTATTTTATTAAAAAAAATAACGCACTCCTAATTTTTTATTTGCTATCGTTACTCACACGAGGGCGCGAGACGATCCTCTCCAGACCCCTTCAGACACTATACAATTACGTTCACTGATAGCACTGTTAGTCGCCTGTTTTTATTGCAAATTCACTTTATATGTATTCTACTTTGTGTATTCTTTTATAAACTTTTTACTTAGATGTCTCATATTTAGATAGTATTGGGAAATATGTATACGATAACATACAGCTTTTCCTTTTTCTGTTTTGTGCAGCGTTTAGCTCCGCCACTCAATATGCAATATCTGCAAGTTTGAGTGATGCGTAGGAAATACATATATATATACATACAGCACTGATTTTAAAACGAAAATTATGTTACGTGTAGGTAATTAGATAATCTAATGACTTTAAAATGCCACTACGTTCTTTACTTTTGTTAAATATGAATGAAAACCCTCCTAAAACAGTTTGAAAAGATATAAATACACTAATACACCAATTCCACCAAAGATGCATTGAGTTTAGTAATTTGAGTATATCTTTTTTTCCGCTTTACGCTTTATACACGCTTTTATTAGGTCAACTTATAATTATGTAACTATTTAATAAATTTGACCCAATTTTAATAATTATACCACCTAAAATTTAGCAGTTATATACGTACTCGTAGGTGATAGTTCAATAATATAGTATCATTGAACTGATCTGATGAGGGAGCCAGGACTTAACTAGTGGATATTTCTTAAGAGGTTACTAATAAAAAAATTAAATTAAAACAAAGTTACCAGGTTCCCTCTGCCTACCCTGCTATGAACGGGATATAATGTAAAGTTAATAAAAATAATAAATTCATATATTTAGCTAACGGCTGTATAACAAGGACATGCCTCGCTATACAGCCAATATCTCCGATCGCAGTGTCTCGGACAGGAAATTCGATTATTAACGCTGATACAACTAAGCTTCTGTATTCACAACATTAATTGAATTCTCCGCGTTTGTATACGTTGTATAATTAATTTAATTTTATTAATTTAATTATCTAATGTATTCATATTACATGCACTGACAGAGTGTATTTTTTTTAAAGTGATATAAATTAAATTAATTATTTTAATTTTTTTATTGATGTGTGGATCAATATGAAATGATAAATCCCCGTAAGGTGCCCGTCTCTCCTTTCTTAGTGCTTCCCTATACTTCCCACCTGCCAAATTTAAACTTTCTAAATCCATCTATTTCTAATCCATTAAGCCACTTCCGTTTCCCACTTTCCACAGGACGCCTCGCTTTGCCTTGTAACACAGAACGAAAGAAGAAATTAAAATATTTTTTTTGTCCTCGAGTGGGAATCAAACCCACAACCTGTTATGTTTACAGTTGCACACTTTGCCCACCGCAATTGGCCTCGGCCTCGGCTGTCTATATTAGTATCTGTTATTATATAGATCTGATACCTAAAACAACTAAAACTAGATATATTAAGCTTAACTTCCATATAAGTACGTGAAGATGTTTTCTAATACTACTAATATGAATTCGATCATCATAAGAGAAGTTTGTGGAACATGTGGTTGTTTAGTCTTTACAACTATTGATCGGTGTAGTCGTGCTCGTAATTAAATGAAGGCTGCCTTTATTTAATTGTACCTATTACTTTTAATAACGTTTATATTGTGATAAAAACCGGTTAAGTGCGAGTTGGATTGGTCCACTCAAGGAGCTCCCAATTTAGTATTGCGGAACGGAACCCTAAAAATAATAAAAAATTGACTAAATAATTTGATTCTTGTTACAATAATCTCATTTGATTCAACTAAAATATAAATTACAGACAGGTTGCACTTTCCACCCACATTGACGATTTGAGTGGCAGAATTCAACGCCACGCTTTAGCTTGTGAGAGCAGTAAAATTATTGATATATAATTATTGCTTCAAACACGTATCGAACCCGCAACCATCATGATGTCACTGACATACTACTTACTACATCGATCAATATTTAAATAATTATGTTATCATATATTTCATATAGATTGAATCGAGCCAAACTCGCTTAAAGATTCGTCACGTGCGCGTCTAATAGCAAAGCGATTAGCGACATATTAGGGAAGTTTGTAAGACATGTGGTGAGACGTCGGTGTTTTAGTGCTTTTGCAGATTAACATCGGACGCCGTAATGGATATTTAGTGTTTAACCCAATTTAATATGTAATCGTATGATAATCTGGCTTATTAAATAATATTTTAATATAAAAAAATTATGGACCAAGTGCTAGTTAAATAATTTATAAACTTAGCAAAGTTTTACACATCGTATATTATTTATTTAATATCTAAATTGCAACAAGATAATAACATAAGTGGTGCAAAGTTCTACAAATCCTATAAATAAATGTATATCCAATGGAAATATTCTCCAGATGGTGTATTTAGGTGGTCTATTCGATATGTATTCAAGGCTCTCGTAGATCATGTTTCTTAGCTCTTCATCTGAAAAAATATGTACTTAATAAAATTCAGTCTTATGTCGACGAATAGGTAATAAATATATTACAATAAACAGTAGCAAGGCAAAACCGCGGCGTTCGGTACTGCTACTCAACAGTGCCTTGAGAATTTGGGGAAAAATGGGGAATGGAGATTCTTAACACTAACCCTCTGCCTACTTTGCTATCTATTTGTGGGATGCAGCGTAAAAAACCTACAAAAAAAACGAAATTACCTATTTACAGATAATTGTTATCATGTAGAGCCGCTACGGCACAATATCTGACAATAAGAGCAAACAAGATATTATTTAGAAATATTTTTGTAGTCCATATTTTCACTTTCTTCATTGCGTGGGAAATTGATGAAATCTATAGCTACTTTAATGACGCGTCGTTGACTCAACACATAATGCCTTCAGAATTCGGATAATGAGGAACGGAGTGTCTTAGCAATAGGTTCCCTCTGCCTACCCTGCTATAACATGAAGCTGATTTATTTTTGATATTTTATTTTTTTTATTATTTTTAACTATATAGATATTTCTGATTTATAATCAATTACCTTTATTTGATATAAGTAAATCGACAAGTATCTCTTTTATTCTATCGTACTCATTCAAAATCAATTCAGCCATTGTAGCTAAAGTGCATATCATAGTTGCACTTATAATTCCTTCGTAAATAATATTGATAGCCAGTTCTGTATATTTCTGGAAACAAAACTAAAGATTAAGTTGAGTCATTATATTAGTCAAAATTATGGCCTAAGAGTATATACTCTTTAGGTAACAAAGTTTTTAAATAACAAAGGTCTGGCAGCCAGATCTTTGTTATTTTATAAAAACTGAAAGATTCTCTGTGCTTTCAGCCAACACCGGTAAGTGCGTTAACTTTTTTAGTAAATATTTATACTTACATGACTGACATATATGACTATAGCAAAATGAAAGCAGAGTACAAGTCTCACAAAAATAAATATCAGGTTGACAAGTATCTGAAACAATGAAATATTGATTAATAGATATTTGTTTATTTTATGAAATATTCAAATTCGAGGAAATGAACTATTACTCTACTCCAAAATTAAGCGGAAGTTGGGGAATGGAGTGTCTTAACACTAAATTTTCTCTGCTTACCCAGCATAGAAAATAATATTTAAAAACAGAAAGACATTTTAACGTTGCAGAACTCACACTCGAGTCTCCTGAAAACCATCCAAAAAACGCGGAACCCCGTTAGTGTATGAATAGCACTTCAAAAATATTAAAATAAATGGATAAACCATGTTTTGTAAATAATATTAAAACTTACCACTATATTCAAATAATTATTGTTTCGACTGAAATTTTCCAGTAAAATTTTGTATATATGCAAGAATTTCTTAAGCATATAACACTTTTTATTAGTAACAATTCTTTTATCTTCGAACTTAATTTTTATATTTCGTACTATAAAATTAAGCCTAGCGTACATAAATTCAAAGAGCATAATGCCAGTGCTTAAACTTAGATGATTTGTTATCAACATGCTCACCACAATCATATGTCTAATATTGAAAAAAGATATGTCTCTAAAGAAACATACAAATTCAGCAACAATTTTACCAATAAAACACAATATAAGTGTACGGGTCGATATATTTATGTTGAAAAAGTCCGATTTCACTCCCAGCATTTTGTCAATAATTGTTATTTCAGAGTGAAACTTGTGAAAACTCTCGTCCTTTGTGTAGAACGATATAAATAAATTAATAAAGAAATGTAAAGCCATTTGAATGGTGAAAATTGAAAAAAACTCATTTTTTTTCATATACAAATTGTAAACCATAAAGATTATTGAAAATAAACCGTAAAAAGCACAATACGATCGAATTAAAAACCGTAAAAGCTTAGAAGATACAATTTCACTATAATAACCGAAAAGCAATCGAAGCCACAAAATAGCATTTATCGAAAACAATATTCTACAAAATTTTCTTGTATATTTGTAAAACATTTCTGTTATATTGCTCGTACTGGCGATAGTGTCGTCATAACGATGTTTTATTTTATTTGACGCCAATTTATTTAAGTGTGTCTATCAATTTAATAGAAGCACTCCCATAAATGGAAACTGTTACTTAAATTATGATGTATGTAGAGTTTGAGGGTTGTGCATGTTATAATAAATATTATGGTACTATTTTTATTATACGTTTCTAGTATTAAGTTAGTCAATTTTTTTTCTTTAGTTCAGCAAAAGTTTGATAAGGATTAACTTTTTTTACCCATAGCTTCACACTATATCAAGCATATAAGAGGATAGGCAAAGAGAACCTAATGTCAAGAGACTCTGTTTTTCTCTTGTTACTCGAATCTAAGACATTACATTTTATATTGAACTGAGTAATTTTTATCGCGTCTTCTCTATTCTACGTGACATTGGCGAAATAATCTGTGTTCAACTAGAACGCCTGAAAGCCATTGAATACATAAACACAACGAATGTGGGTTTCATTCCCGATAGGGAGAGAAACATTTAATATTATGATTTTCTTGCTCTGGTAAAGAGGTGCAAAGTGCGGAGTTAAGTTCCGCCACTGAACTATTTTAGTGTGAACAGATATTCACTAAGCACATCACTAAGGTTCCCTCTATCTACTATGCTATTACCATACTATTCAAATTATACGCCTAGATAGTAATGACAAATTGATACATTTGTAACAGCTATTAAATGAATATGCACTTAACAATATTACATCCAGGTTCGTAAGAAAAATATATTAATTGTTTATTATTACAAGTTTTATATTATAGGCTAATATATGATAATAATTCGATAATTATTATATTATTCGATAATTATATACTCAACGACGATTCGTTGAGTTCTAATATTCAAAAGAAATGTTTCATTGTGGGAGGAGACATGCGTGTAGTGCCGTATGACGCCGAATGCGTAGGAATGCAGAACTTAACGTTCTGTTTAGTTAAATTGGAAATACTTATTAAAAAAGTTCATATTACAAAAAGATCAATGAACATACTTTATATGAATAATTGGATTAAAATATGGCGTGAAGCTTAAAAATTAAAAAAATATTTGACTTTTGCCTCGCCTTTGAGTAACATTTAACTCACCACCCAATCAAAAAGAAATGGCAACACAACATTACTAAATCAAAGAACTATTATTTGTACCACACAAATAGTACGGGAAAAAATCACACATATTTTAGTTAGAAACATGAATAAAGATTTACATGAATAAAGAATAAGGCAAAAAAGATCGTTCCTGCCTTATGAGAGCTATGTATGACATATTTTGTAATACAGAATTTTCGTAGCGAATTTTTGATAAGCTTGCGCTAACTTATGCATAGCAACCTAAATGTACTTATGAAATATGAAATTGAGGGCGTTCTGGGGCAGCACAGAACGTGATTGTAAATGTGATGGGTGTTGGTTCCACCCCCACTTCAGGGGATGAACTTTGGTAAGGCAGAATATGGCCACTGAACACGCAGTCTCGAATTAGGATGAAGGTAACGATGCTAATTTATTTATCTTCCAATTTACAGAAAAAAAAAACATATCACATTTTTAGGGTTAAGTACCTCAAAATTCGTTTCACTTTATGCTAACAAATTTATTTTTTACTTTTATAAAAATAATATTAAACAGGCGTGAGCACGTGAAGTTGAACAAATGTCCTTTCTTATATTACATAACTATATATAAATGTCTGTATGCACATTGTACATATATCTTAATATATATTATCATCAGCCGCCTCATCGCAAATGAGAGAACAATGAGCGGCATATTACAAAAGTTCTCAACTTTGGGACGTCTGAGCTGACATATTATTAAATGTGACTTTTTCCTCATATATAAAATAGTGTTATATTTTACTTAACGATACCAAACCGCTAAAAATAGATTACCTTTTAAACTAGAGCAAATTTTGGTTACTCTTAATTTGGCAAGATTATTAATTTCAAATGCAACTCGCTAAGTTAGCGCCCTAAGCTCGTCGAGTTTTCGTCATCAGATATGTTTCTTTAAATTAAAATGAAACCGAAGAAACAATTTCTGGTCAATTGATTGTCTTAATTTGCAAAATGAGAGGTATATATTATTTTCTTATATAATCATAATATTTACATATTGTTATCTCTTAGTAAGTAATTTGTATAGTAACTTTAAGCGAATAGTGTACATAATGTGTACTTTGTGCAAATAATAAAATATGGAGGCTGGTGGCAGTCGTGGCAGTTGTAGGTTCGATTTCCACTTGGAGGAATGATTTATTATTTTTTTATATTTTTAATTTTCGTTCTAGTACCAAAACATGCTTTTTGCGTGAAGCTGAAAAAAAATCCTTTAGAAATTTAATAAAAAAATCTGTTCACTTCTGTGTTCATCTCCATGCCAAAGCTAGATTTTCTAAATCCAATATTTTCATCTGTGCACTGTCTGTCATTCACTCAGTAACGGAAAGATTATATTATATAGTTATATATATATTATTATATTATAAACATTAAATATATAGTTTAAAATATTATAGAAAAGCTGTAAAGTCATAACTAATAATAATTTCTAATAGACTGACGTGTTGCGATAAAACTTTGTCAATCTCGAGGTTCGATACCTGCTTTTGTCATCGACGGCGACGGTTTGAAACGGCTCATTTATCTTCGTTTGTTTTAGATTTTGTTTTATGGATCCGACGGATATCATTAAAAGTTTGACATGCAATTTGAAGATTATACATAATGATTATCGTTATTAGCTATGGATTTCGTATTTGTGAGGAAAAAGACGATATTTCCCTACTTAATATATAAATTAGGTGTCGTATTTTTAGGTTATGTTTAAATAATGTTAATTTATTAAAGAATTTCGCAAATCTTGTCGTACTTGTCGTCCAGTACCAAGTAGCTTCGACTGACAATTGTCTGTCAGTCAAAGGTAGCAGATGAATGCAAGACCAAAATTGGGATAGTTGGCCCCTTTGAAGAGAGAGGTCTATTCAATAGCGGGCGGCGATAGGCAGGAAATAAATATATCATATAATCTTGTACATAACTCGTTTTGTTGCCAGTTATTTTTTTGATATCTTGTTATTGATATATCAACATAAAATTAAAGTAATAAAACAAAATAAACGACTAAAATCAATATTTTTTTATGTCTATTCAAATCGTATAAAGAGCCCAAAAGCTAGCTAATATCATTTATTCTACAATATTTTTTAATATACAATATTATTTATTTTCTAAAGTATTAATTTTAAAAACCCAATTATTTACAAAAAGTCCTTCGCTCCCACTTATATAAAAGTGTAATTACAAAGTGATAATGGCATGAAAAGTAAGGAGAGGCGCGCATTAAAGTCGCAAATTTAATAAACTTCTTTTTTGTTTCCTCAAATTCTTAAAGTCAAGTTGACATTATATTGTTTTAAGAGGAAAAATATGAAGGAAATTCTTTTCAAAAGCGTTAAAATTGTTTATAGTGCTTTTATTTATGAAACAAGTAGGCATATATTAAATGGCCAGTTTTGAGACCAGTAGTGGCGCATGGGCAAAAGTGTGCGACTGTAAACACGACAGGTTGTCGGTTCGATTTCCACGCGAAATACAAAAACAATTTACATAAGGACTGATACCACGGTATAGAATAAATTTTCATTAAGTTTTATTCCATAAAAGTTTATAGCATGCCTTGTGGCTTAGTGGTCTAAATCAATAACCAGAAGGTGTTCTATATTTTTCAACTATTAACCCATTTTAGTAGTTTTATTTTTTTTATATTTGTAACTTAACTCTAACTTTCAACTTTAAACTTTTGTAACTTGAAGCTAAAAACTACGAATTTGGAGCGTTATCATATTAATTAAAATTAGCGAATAAAACCTTTATATATTACATAACAATATATAACAGTACCAAATTGCATCCCACCCTTGATTTACAACGATTTATCGACGTAGAATCGCACCACATTGATAGTACCCAGTCAATGGTAGAGATAAATAGTCGGGCTTTGAATGCTTAACAAATGGTCTTAACGCCTCAGTCTACGTGGACACGTTATACGTCAGACCTGCATCACTCCACACAATGCCTTTAGATACTAAGGTTATTTATGAGTGACATTTTTCTCCTTTCCAGAATAAAATTGAATGTAATGATTGTTGGATGTGAATGATGATGGAATTTTTTGGATGGAATACCTTTTTTAGCTGAGGCTGTTTTAAATGGTTTGTTAGATTGTTTTGTGGCAAATGTGTTATGTTTCCGCAAGTGTTGAAGAAATAAAAAATATGATTTCAATTCTGCTGGAGCTGAGCTGAGAGAATGAAACTGGCTGGTAGAACACTAAAGATACTTTACTTTACCTTTTTAAAATATTAATTCGACACACGATTATTGGAATATGTGACTGCAAGCGCAACAGGTTGTGGATTCGGTTACCATATCGAGGATATTAAATATATAATAATTTCATAGCCCCGATCTGGTAACGAGACAAAGGGCGGCGTTTAGTACCGCCAATCAACATACAGTGTCTTCAGAATTTACTTGAAAGTGGAATATATAGTAATACAATTACTGCCACGTGTTTAAGAAGAATTAAGCTGATAAATACATAGTCTCTATGTTTCCATATTGCTACTTAATGATTACTTTGATAATATTTAACTAAAGACTTAATAATATGAAACAAAAAAAATCGTTTACAGCACTTTACTAATATCGCGTGTTGTTCTAAACATCGATATTTCGAATGACCCTGAATATAAATGTAGCAACGTTTTAATCAGTATCGTTTCATTCTTTCGTTAAAATTTATATTGTTTACTTGCGTGTATTTACTTAGTTTCGATCTATCAGTTAATGGTATCTTAAAATAAAACTTCCTTACATAATATTACATAATAATATGTAATTTATTACATAGTTTAACGGTAACTTTATTTTAAAGTGTTTTTTTAAATTTTATATGCCAAATTATTGAAATAACGAACTTCTTATGGTAGGGTAAACCGTTTCGTTACGTAACGCGTCGTTACGGCGCTAGTCTATCTGGCTTCCCTTTCTCTCACGCTTACGGCAGCAATAGGCAGGTTCCTTTTCTCTGCCTTTAATTCACAGCGCTATCCGTACTTCAGAAACACGCTTCTCTCACGACATTTTTTTTTATCTTACTCATGTTACTATTACCCTGCTACTAGCTGTTCACTATTAAGATGTTTTTTTTTCTCTGCACTTGACTGTAATTTTTTTTTTCATGATTGGTTACGAAACTGAAAGTCGAAGTCATTGCCTAGTCAATAAAAAAGGGTAGCTTTTGTAATTTTATAGATAAGAGAAAAATAAATTAATCCAAAATGCATCTATGCACCATCAAGTGAATTAATTAAGCTGAAATAATATTATAATAAAACTGCAAAATTCTTTTAAAATCATTTCATAATTTATTTCAATTTAGTTACAACTTACAATTGAACATCATTTAGTGCACCCATAGATTAATAAATTCATATTAAAAAATTACATGAGCAATTTATTACTATCGATAGATATCTCACTATCAAAAGGGAATAACCATTTTACAGTTTTTATACAAAAGAAATAGATATCTCCTAAGTCAATAGTTGAGTTATATTTTTTGAAAAATAATAAAAAAAATATTATTCTATTATTTGGATAAATCCCCCTTTGTTAGTTGTCTGCCGATATTTCACAACGTAACCTACACGTAATTGTTCTTTTTAGAATATTATTATAAAATAAACAATCTATTCGAAAAAAAAATATAGATCATAAAACGACGAGACGAGTGAGAAAATTGCAAGTCTTTACACTGCGATTTACACATTATACAATATGTATATATAAGTCAAATATTAATAAAAACAGTTTCCTTTTATTACAACAATCGTGTCATTCATTACATAGTTGCACACGGTCAATATATCAAAGATTTTAAAATAATATAGCACTATTTAATAACAAAAAATATTTAACTTTATTTTCAAGTGCTGCTAAATATTTTTCAAATTTTATATATTTATTTTGCGTAATCATTTAATTATTGAAAACAAAATATTCAAAATTTGGATAATTTTAATAATAAATTCATCACTGGGCTTAACTGTTGCAACGCTATAGAATGACTCCTTATTTACTATTTATTTCTGTTTATTCATAATTTTGTACATTAATTACATATTATCTAATAACAAATAAACATATATCTCATAACTTTCACAAAGAAAAAAAATCATATCAAAAGTAAAATGAGTAAAGGCGCATCTGGAATTTGTCTGTCTGTAAACTTTGTATGATGATTAAAATTTAGTTTTTAACAAAAGTTTCTCCATTTGTTCTGGTAGAGTGTATTTGCGCGACTGATTTCTGTTGGTGAGATCAATATCTCTAGATAAGCGGAAATTAGGAGTAGAATTACAAAATATAATAATGTCTAAAAAAATAATTCTGTGGCCTCATATTCAAAATGCCAATATAATGTTGTAATAAATAAATTTTGCTATTTAATATACTTTTTGATAAGTAAAATATCAACATCAGTAGTATCATACATACCAATTATTATTACTTAATTTGTGAAATATAGTTTTCATTAAAATAAAAAATACACATGCTTAATGTGGCTTATTATTTTGCATATAGACAAAAAAAATATTATTTTGCATATTTTTTTATTTATAACAAGCTGACAAAAATAAATAATCTCTAAATAAAATATATCGACTCTTTCAAAATCAGGCCACAAAATTATTTACATATATTTCATATTTTTATACAATAAAAAATAGTTATTGTTACGTTTTCATTAAACCACTTGTCATTTCATTTATTTCAATAAAATTAATTGTGTCTTTCAATGCTTCAAATGTATTACAAATAATTTAGCCTAATTTTAATAGTTTTCATTGAATATTATTTACAGAGACGAATGATAACTTGAATGATACGAATATTTTAGAGATTGATAAATAATATGAATATGTATTTTTTATATTCGTAATAAAACTTAGTGGGACGTTATTTTATTTACATTCAGTCATAGCAGTGCTAAAATAACTATAAAAAGTATAAATTATAACTATTCTAATAACAAAAATTAATTATAGAGCAACACGAAGAGAAGTAGCTATAGGCTGGCGTGTCCGTCTGTCAGAGCACGAACTCACGTGGATTTAAGCATATAATAAAACTAATTGCAACCGGAGTCCTCACGAGAACAAATTTAGTACCGCTCTTGAACTTTATAAAATGATCAAGTTTTGTTTCATATATATGTGTAATTTAAATTATATTATTACTTTCATTCTTTTAAAAAACTGAATAATCACATTTTTTTTCAGGTTGTCAAATATAGTTGTCTTTTCAGGTTTCTTTGCTAGCCCTAACGGTTCGCTCTTACAGTAATTGACGATTGATTTGACTGAATTGTGCGCTCCCCTTCGATCCGCATTGCTCATGTCATGTTTATTATTTTAAGCATGCTAAATAATTAATTTAGTATTTTTTTGTTTAAATTGGTCAGTAATTGAATTAAATAAGAATAAAATAAAATTTAAATTTTATAAGTAATTTTACTACTAAGTCGATGATTCACGTCAATCATTTGAAGAATTAATCTAATATTATCTAAACCTATGTAATATTTTTTACAACAAAATCGACTTTTAGTCGAATTTTATTTACAATTTGGGCAACTTTCCAAAAATACATCGTGGACTTTAAATAGTTCTTTATAGTAAATAATTAATTATAAAACAAAATATAAATAATTTAATTTTTCAACACATCTATTGAATTCACTATTAGTTTTAAATTTAAAATTATTCTAATAAATTCTTAGAAACAAAAATTTTCATAATAATATCTATCTATATCTAAAAAAATATATAAATAATAATTTTAAAATTACGTCTTGTTTTAGTATAAAATTATTTACATAATATATTTAATTAAGTTAAACACAGCTCTCTTGATGGGCGGCGAGTAACGGCGTTCGCGTCGTTACTACTTCTCGATGTGATCTTAAAGTGCCGTTTTGACGTTCATTCTGAAATAAAATGCTTAGTTAATATTTTTATAAAATAATTATGATTCTAAAGTATTATAATGAAAATTGTATTATATCTATTATATCATTATCTATCTCCATTTATATATTAGTATGTTATTTCTCCATTGTATTTAAAGGAAATTTTATATGAATTATACTTAGTTTATTTTATAGCATTTTAGTTTTATTTGTTTTTTTTTTAACCTTTGAAGTATTATATTATTTCATTAAGGCCAAATCTTTATTTGGCCTACTTGACTTTTCAAGTAGTTAATATAGAATAAATCAGCTTCACTCTGTATCTCGCAAACAACAGGGTAGGTAGAGGGAACCTAGTGTTAAGACACTCCGTTCTCCATTTTCCGCCGAATTTTGGAGGTATTGCGTGTTGAATGGCTGAAGTCAACGCCGCGCTCTACTTCAACACCAGAGCGAAGAAATGAAAATATAAATATAAATAAATATTTCATTTACTCGAATGGGGATCGAACCCATAACCAGTCGATTTTGCAGTCGATGTTGCAGATACACTTTGTGCATCTGCGCCACGACTAGCCTCAAAATAGAATGCGAATGCTCGCATTCGTTGACATAATTTGAAAAAATAAAAGTTTAGAATTTTAAGCATTCGATATATCTTATAAGCTTCGTAATTGTATTTTTGTATGTAAGTACAAAATACTGGTCCATCGCTCGTCTACCTGATTTAGAGACAATTCAACATGAAGCGAGAAAATTCTAGCTAGACGGCTTTAATCTTTTTTATTGGTGGGAAATCCATTCACACAGACCACTGGCACGTGGATTTTTTCTCTGTCGAATATTACTGTAGAATTTATCTATAGAAATTTTAGACTATATATAAGCCCGCGTATAAAAATGTTTTGGCAAAACATAAACTCCTTTTAAAGTTCTAATAAGAAAGAAAAAAAAAGGGGAACATTATTACTTTTCAGTCACTTGGCTAAAAAGAGAGATATTTCAATCTCAAGCTCTGTCTGAGCTAATGCTAGTCCAACAACCTGTTCTACTCGTATTATGCTCAATAAACGTATATATCTAATTTAAAGTACAAATTTAAAGTAATAGTCACTACAACTAGAAAGAATACAAATAATGAATGTTCAATTTTCTTTTAATATATTTTTTCTACCCAGTCCATAAAATAGTAAAACACCTAATAAATACTTACTAAACATACAAAACTATGAATGCAGGCCAAGAAATGCGCGATTGTTCTGAAACAATGCCCTAAATCTGCCTATTCTCGTTGTGTTCCATGAGTGCATCTTTGTGCTCAAATGGTATACCTATTGTGCTAGATAAGAAAAATAATAGCCATATTTCGAGATAAATATGCTGTTGTCGTATAAAAAGAGGGGTGATAGATTTGACGATATCCAAATATTTTAAATATGTTTATAGTTCAGCGATTGGTGAACTAGGATTAGTGAACTTAGAACATAGACCTGATAGGATCTTCTCTCATATTCATTCTCTTTGATTTAAATTTTCACGCTGTATCCCGCGTGTATCAGGACAGGCAGAGGGAACCTAGTTTTAAGACACTCCGCTGCTCACATTCCGCTGAATTCCGGACGTTTTGCGTGTTGAGTGGCGGAGCTCAACGTCGCGTTTGTCCCCGACGCCAGAGCGATGAAATGATATAATATATAATTCATTTCTTCGAGTGGGAATCGAACCCTTAACCTGTTGCATTTACAGTTCTATGTTGGTACCCCTCACACGAGTGAACTCAATCAATAAACAATTTATAAGAGCGCAATATCCATTTAATAAAAACTTTGTAAAAGAAAAAAATATTTTTAACTGGCACATCGAAACGTACGACTGTAACCGCGACGGTTGTGGGTTCGATTGCCACTCGGGGTAGTCAAATATTTAATATTTAATATTTTCTTTTTCCTCACTCTGGTGACGAGGCAAAGCACTGCTTCGAGTCCTGTCACTCAATATACAATGCCCTAAAATTTCAACAGAAATATGGAAACGGAGTTGCGGAGTATCTTAGACGATAGGTTCCCAGGTTCCCTCTGCCTACCCTGCTAAGCAGAATACAACGTGAAGCCAAAAAAAAGCTAAAAGCCAATTAAAATACAGCTGGCTTATATGCATACAGACAAGTAACCGCTAATCAAATGTGAATGCCACGACGGAATGCTTTCTGAAACAGTGTTCTAAATCTGTCTACTCTTGTTTTGTTTTCGTCCGCTCCGCTTCTAATCCACAACAATCTATAGGTAGTATGTCAGTGTTTTGAATAATATGTTCTGGTTTTATGCTATCTATGTTGATTTCAATGATTGTTTATATATTAATGATAGAATAGAAGTTATTTTTTCTTTGTTGTACTCTTATTATAAAATAATGATGTGAGGAGTAAGCTAATGTATAATAACAGAAAGATTAAATGTTTTATACAATTCAGTGGTTTGATAAACTTTGAAAATATATTTAATTTGTACTACAATATTCTACGCGTAATAGAAAAGAAGTTATATTTCTTTTGCTTTGTCAATCTTATAATAATAAGAAAAATATATACAAAAGTAAAAATCAATCTAACTCTGTAAATAATAAAAGGACAGAACCATCAATTCTGTACATCAAAAATATAAAAACTATGTTAATACTAAAATGATAATACTTAACTCAGTTTTAAGAAATCTATAAACTAGAACATAATGAAAATATAATTTATATAAAATTTAAAAAAATATAACGTAAAAACACAAAGCATTTTCAAGTAAATATTTAGATGGGATAAATAAAAAAAATATTTTTAAAAATAAAATTTATTTGAATAACGTCACAATCCCAATAAAATTTAATAAATACATAGCAACAGTTATTTATTTATATACAAAATTAAAAAATATATAAGTTTATATAATAAAAATAATATATTACTATATAATAATTATTACATACTATTTCAAACTTACTGGTAGCTCGTGTGGTGTAGACGGCGAGGTGGGGGAGTGGGACCGCGCGAGGCTGTGACAGCTGGTGGAATTCTTCGTTTCCGATTTCGCTACCACAGTTGAATACTGTGGAGGTTCCGGTGGACAGTCTATACCTACAAATATATTATAGTATAAAACAATTATAAAATAGGCAGACGTGGTGCAACATCTGGCTGTAAGCGAAACGAGTTTGGGTTCGATTTCCACTTTGGGAAATAAAGTATTTTCATTTCCTCGCTCTGGCTACAAGACAAAACACGGCATTGCAATACACGCAATACCTGGAAATTGCAAATAAAAAAGGAAACTTTTATTTTAAAAAAGTAGCTTTGTAAGATCCATATATAAAAAAATATATATTTGCTTATTGTGATCTATATAGGTACGTATTTAAATAATATGAACAATATTCAAACGCTTAAAAATAAAAATAAAGAGTTAAAAATAAAATAATGGTCCATTGTATGAGAAGTTCGAATTTCGCTTTTATTAAAAACATTTTTAATTATTCAAATTATAGCATAGTATCAAAATTAAAAATGAATATAAGAGGATGCTTGGATAAATAAGCCAATTAAAATGTATTGAAAACTGATGTAAATTTTCAAACGTAAGCAAAATTTAAATCTACGTGTTATTGAACATTATTTTTTTCTTATTGCTGGATTTTTGGTTCTTTCTTTTTTAATTGTTGTATTGAAATGTTGAATATTTTAATTTTTCACTTTGGTAATTCGGCGGAAAGTATAGAAGTATGGAAGTATCTTAATGAGAACGGTGTGTTTCAATACCAGGTTCCCAGATCCCCTCTGCCTACCTTATTATGTGCTGGTTACAACGTAAATCTATAAAGAAAGTTGTTATTTAGTTGTTACTTATCTAAATTTCATTACATTTTAATTACAATTTAATTTTAATATTATAAATTAGGTAAAAGATTTAAAATCCCAACATTAATCTCCTCATATTTGCTTCACACAGGAAACCAACCCGCTAACACTATCGTAACAACAAAATCTAAAAACTAAACTATTCAAATACAAACAAACAAACATACAAATCACTTGCAATATAATTTAATTTATTTAAATGTTATATGTAAATACAAGGCTTAGACAACAATCTAGAACGCTACGAAGCTTACCGAGTATAATAGCTACATCAGTTTCCAGCAACAATTCTATACGTGGGTAGTTAAGTGGATATTGTGTTATGTCAGTATGATTTGCCATTTCAACTACTATATAAATATATGTAATTCTATATAAATTATGTATTTTATATGTTAATATAGTTTAATATATATATGTCTTTCTTGGTTTAAGGTTATCGTGACGCAGTGATTGTGATTGCAATGGTTGCAGGTTTTATTCCCTATCATAAAGGATGTTTTTTTTCTATTATACCCCTCTGGTAAAACAACTAGGGTACAAGCGTGCGACTTTAAGTGCGATAGGTTGTGGATTCGATTCCCACTCGACGACCTGAAATATTTAATAATTTCATTTTCTCGCTCTCCGGTCTCGGCGTTCCGCCACTCAACACACAATGCCTTCATAGTTCATTGAAAAGTAAGGAAAGGTAGTGTCTTAATGAGAACGGAGTCTCTTAACACTATGTTACCAGGTTCCCTCTGCTATGTGCGTAATAGCGTAAAGCTTAAAAATAATAGGTTCTTTCTGCTTCTTGCCTGGATAAAATGAAACATTGTTAAAAACAAAAAGCTAGAATCTATAATTATAGGAACGACGAAAAGTGGAGATGAAAGTGACATAATATCATCATTTTCTTTCTGCCTACTCCGTGAATTGCGGAAAATACCATCAAAATGTAAAGAATTTTGTACATATACTCGTATAAATTTTAAGTTCCCTGAAAACTGTGAAGTGGATTATTACGATCAGTTTAACTGAACACTTAATTTTGGCGAGAAATATAATATTTCATATATTATGTAACCACCTTATTTTACTTCACATGTTCATTTTAAAGTATAATTTTGCGGCACATACGGAGTATATAGTGCAGTAATGAATACGGTTGGTTTTCCGCAAAAAGCTTAATGAATGTATTAAAATGCAAGAACTATACATATATTCATATAAAATATGGTGGAATTACAGCATACTTATTTTTGGGCAAGAATTCGTAGTATCAATAAATGTCTTCATATAAAATTTATAATTAAAAATTCCGGACGTAAAAACAAAGGAGCAGTAAAAGATAATAATACTTTTAAATTATGAAATAAAACAGTGACTTCTAAGCTATGTTGTGAGACAAACCGACCGGGTGTCTGAACAACAGAGTTTCACCGACTTATGACCTTACGAGATCGAGGAAATGAAAAAATTCATATTTCATTTTCTAGAGGGGGAATCGAACCCACAACCTTTCGCGTTAACACTCGCACGCTTGAGCCCCTGCGCGCAGGTCACGGCTGTCCTTAATTCTCTATGTTATATAACATCATGTCAGCGCTGGCAGACGGTATTAGCGGAACGCCCCGACTTGTAGTCCAAATTTTTAATGTCCCGAGCGAGACAAACATGGTCGCGCTTTTTGTAAATTTTTCCACGCATTTTGAGGATTCTTTTTATATTAATTTATTTTTTATTAAGTTACTAATAATTCTAGACATAAAAATATCGCTTTTGCCTTAGACAAAATCTGGCAACGCTGTTACAATATACTTTATTAATATTACCGGCTCTATTTGATGTAGACGGCTAAGGATATACCAGTTACCTATGTATATCTTTCTATATATAATTTACATATACATATACATATATATTCGTATATACAAACGAAAATGTTGTGATTACATTAGATGAAAAGTGAAAGCATTCATAAGGCTCAAAGTATCGTTACCATATATATTTGCTTAATAAAATGAAAGTATTTTAACATTATAAATTTTATATTTTTGTTAGTGAAAATTACACATACTCAAACAACTTCTGCCTGTAACATGATATAAAAATATTTTTAAGTGAAATGCTTTGTAGTAATTAACTTGGAAATCTGTTTGTATTTTCAGTCAAATTAAATACTTGTGTTTGTTTATCGACTTCAAAAAGGAGGAGCTTCTCAACCATGTTGGTACGTTTTTATTTGATGTTCAAAATTAATATTAGAAAAGGTAAATGGAATCGTGTTTTTTTATAATATTTGCGTTAGCGTACAATATCCATAAAGAAGGTTGACAATAATATGTACTAACACTTAACTATCTTACATTATTCTGTAAAAAAATAAGAAAAAAATATATAAAAGAAGATACCTAATGAGCGAGTAAAGAAAAACAAATTAAACCAATCAGTATCTAGAACAACGATTTTATATATTTTTAAAATTACCTTCTATATATTAGGCTGTCGTGGCGCAGCGGCACAAGGGTGTGACTGTAACGCGACGATTGTGGGTTCGATCCCCACTCGAGGAAGTGAAATATTTATATACGTTTATATTTCCATTTCTTCGCTTTGGTGTCGAGGCGAAGCGTGGCTTGAGTTCTGCTACTCAACACGCAATGCCTCCAAAATTCAGCAGAAAGTAGGGAGCGGAGTGTCTTATCACTAGGTTCCCTCTGCCTACCCTGCTGCGTGCGAGATGCAACGTGAAGCTGACCTTCTATATATTACTTTATCTTATTCTTTAAATAAATGATAAAAAATAAAAGATATTTAAAGTCAAACCTATAAAACCTGTTAAAATTCCCTTATACCTTGTCAAGTAATTATCCACTGCGGCCTGAGGGAGACCATCGATCGCGACTTGCACTGGGGAATCATTCCGCCTCGAACCACGACCGAGCTAATGTAAATAACTGAATTGTTTTATTTATGTCTTTCGATTTTCGACGCTTTTTACGAATGAAACTTATTTCTTATTTCTTTAATTTTAAAACTTATATTGAGATCTGTATGGAAATATATCTCAAACTTATATTTACTGGACTACTGAACTCAACACCGTGTTTAGTCTTATCCCAGTGAGCAAATCTGGACTCTTCTGCC
Organism: Heliconius melpomene melpomene; assembly: GCA_000313835.2. NCBI lineage: Eukaryota > Metazoa > Arthropoda > Insecta > Lepidoptera > Nymphalidae > Heliconius > Heliconius melpomene. The sequence continues at coordinate 115,039 of HE671321.1, read as the reverse complement.
TACACCAAGACATCAAAAAATATATACTTACTATTTTTTACTCTTTGCAAATTATAATATATTTAAAAAAATCTTATGTATGGAACACTATTTCAGGTCGACTTTTTATATAATTTAATTCACAATTTGAAGCCTCAACCCTTTCTTAAAATCGGTTTCCTTATTGAATAGAAACCAAGGGTTGCTCCCGTGTTACTCCATTAACAGATTAGATTCAAGGTATCACATTAGTTATATAGTCGTATATATGTATGTATGCAGCAATTACGTTTACGTACATTTGTATATCATATTAATACAATTAGTAAAAGGAATGAACGACGTTATTTCATTATGATTTGTTGTCTTAAGTTAAATATTCATTTTTATATCAAAATATTTTAATAATTTCGATACAAAAATAAATATTAAACATTATGATATATTTAAACTGTCAAACATTGAATACATCTCCGATTCATTCATCTCCGAGCGGGAATCGAATCTACAACCATCACGTTCATAGTTTGATGCTCTAATGGCATCTAACTACTATATAGCAATAATATATTATTTATTGCGCATTGTAACACAATACAAAAACTATCTTTATATTTTTTTTATTATAATCATTTTAACGTAACAGAGAACTAATTCTGTTCCTCTTAAGTAAAGAGGGCAAAATGTCAAGAGCTTTGGATTACATGACGACTTTATTCACCACATTCGTTCGTGACACACGGTCTGTACAACTGTTGTAAAAAATATTTTTAATTTGTTTACGTAAGAAAATTACAGTTTTTTTAAACATATTTAAATTACTTCAATAATATACTAATTTCAGGGATCTTGTTTGGTTTTTATTAGTATAAAAATAAATTTGAGGCCATCGTGGCTTAATAGGATAGTTATAAACGTAAAACAAAATAGTGGGCTGGAAGTCCACTGGAAAAAAAATATATTTTTAGTTCCTTGATTTAATAAGATAAAGCAAGGCGTTGAGTTTCACCACTGAAGACGCTATCATGGATTCTAGGGGAGAAGGAGGTCATCATTTTTACATGACCTTCCAGAGAGACCATGATATGTTCGATACTGTGCTATCTAAGGTCAACCAATCAACTAATATACTTCATATATACAATACTAGCAACCGCCAGCGGCTTCGCCCGCTTGAACTACATAATTATTTATTCAATATACTGAATTACTTTATGTTCTAATATTTCATGTTTGCAGCGCACTTAGTGATTTCTAATATGAATATTTCAATAACTTTGGTACCATATTAGCATAATTGTTATAAGATTTTTTAATGATTTAAAAGAATGCAACCTACATTACCTAAGATTTAATATCGGTTATAAGTATTTTTTTGTAAATACATATATTAACGATTAGGGATTAAGATACGATTAGAGCGCTTTGCAATATGGTTAGTTTTTTTTTACTTTCTTTTACTTTCACTATATGTTAAAAACAAATATAAGGATTAATTTGAACTATTCATATAATATACAATTGCATAAACATAAAGATGAAATAACTGGCCTTGACAGGGATTCATTCCTGATAGGGCTCTTATCATTTTTATGTATTTTTTTGTTATAGAGCATTATTAATTTAAACAAAAAAAAATATTTTCATATACTCCCAGTATCAACATGTTGGGCTTTAACGTTTCGAGTAACTATCAGTTAATATCGCGATCATACGGAAAGCAAGAGCATCAAAGACACTGGGAGTCACCGGCAGAGTGAGACATTACTTTACGTCAAAATACCGATTGGTAATGTAAAGATCCCAAGATCGACCTCAAATGAAGTACTGTTCTCATCTCGAGGCATGCACCCGAGTATCATTTGGAACCATATGTTTGCATACAACTTAGAGCCATTTGGATCGGTGAGCATCCAATATTCTGTAAAAGGCTTGACACTTTGGTTTTGCCAGCATCCATCATACCATTTTTGCATGATTCGCGATCGGAGACAAAAAATTAATTAATTAAGTAATTTTAAGCCTATATTATCGATATATTAATGAACCTAATTCTTAAGTTTTTATAGCTTTAGTGTAGAATATGAAATACATTATATAGTTAATAGATGTTATAACTTATATCCCGAAAAACACATCCTTAGGGGTCGAATTTCGAAAAAAAAACTTGTTTCAAAATCCATGTCAAAATCCCATCTAGGGTAGAACGTAGACACTAAAATAATTCGTATGTAAAATTTGAGACTTTTGACCAGCACTTGTAATTACGAAATTGCATATACAATATCAACCCCAAAACTACATGCTTAGGTATCAAATTTAGCAAAATCTCATCTTAGTTAACAACTACTTCCTATAAGTAACGCTCATGCAAAATTTGAGACTCCTGGCACTTATAGTAACGAAGTTTCATGCAAACTACCAACCCTAAAAACAACCCTTTAGGGGTGGAATATTGGAAATTCCCGTCTTCGTGTGTACTTGCGTCCTATAAGTGATGTCCATAGAAAATTTAAGACTCCTAGCGCTTATAGTAACGAAGTTTCATGCAAATTACCAACCCTAAAAACAACCCTTTAAGAGTGGAATATTGGAAATTCGCGTCTCCGTGTGTACTAACGTCCTATAAGTAACGTCCATAGAAAATTTGAGACTCCTAGCACTTATAGTGACGAAGTTTCATACAAACTATCAACCCTAAAAACAACCCTTTAGGAGTGGAATATTGGAAATTCGCGTCTCCGTGTGTACTAACGTCCTATAAGTAACGTCCATAGAAAATTTAAGACTCCTAGCACTTATAGTGACGAAGTTTCATACAAACTATCAACCCTAAAAACAACCCTTTAGGAGTGGAATATTGGAAATTCGCGTCTCCGTGTGTACTAACGTCCTATAAGTAACGTCCATAGAAAATTTGAGACTCCTAGCACTTATAGTGATGAAGTTTCATACAAACTACCAACCCTAAAAACAACCCTTTAGGGGTGGAATATTGGAAATTCCCGTTTCCGTGTGTACTTACGTCTTATAAGTGACGTCCATGCAAAATTTGAGACTCCTAGCATTTGTAGTAAAGAAGTTTCATACAAACTTTCAACCCCAAAAACAACCCCTTAGAAGTCGAATATTACAAATTCCCGTCTTAGCGAGCACCTACGTCCTATAAGTAACTCCTATGCAAAATTTTAGATTCCTAGCACATGTAGTTTCTGAGATTTCGTGATGAGTGAGTGACCTTTCGATTTTATATATATAGATATAAGCTACGTTAAAGTAATTTATTCATTGAAATACCACACGTATGACATCTAGCTATAATGTCGATCAGATGTTCTGATTTCTGTAAAGGTCAGTCCAATGTACAGATACAGAACTTGTATTATGTCGAGAGCTTATCAAAGATTTTTTTTCTAATTATTAATATTTAGTTTTTTCAAATAAATTCGTGTATTATACTCTTATACGTTTAAATTGGTATTAATTTCAAAACATAATTATACGATCACGCCTTTTCTCTTTCGTACTATACAATTCCTTTAGCTTACATAAAATGTAAATAAAACAGCCTTATGCTTTTTCAGTGTGCGCAGAGGATTCAAATGTTGAGACATTCCGTTCTCCACATTCCACCTTGTTTACGAGACTTTGCCTGTTGAATAGCGGAACATAGCGCTGCGCTTATATCACACTAAAACCTTAAAACCGAATTCCTCTCAGTACAAACAGCTCTCGCGATAAACATGTCATTTACAGGCTATAAATAAATATATACGATATGTATACTATTGAAAATTAATTTATAAATAGAATAGAATAGAATATACTTTATTGCACACAGACAGAAGAAGAAATACAAAAATACAGTTAACAGAAAAATAAAAATAATATATGTTAAGTTTAAGATTTTATTGGGATTGTATAAATCTAAGATTCTGAGCAGCTGAACCCGTAAAATTACTAAAATATAACATATTTTACATACTAACCATATTAGCAAAAACATAATATATAAAAGTTTAAAATTAACACCCTATACAGCATTCTCTAAACAGTAGATACTAACACTAATGATTAATGCTATGAACTTTGAGCTTCCCAACTAGGGTGACATTCATTTGAATAGAGCGGTTCAGATTTCTTGAACTAAGTAAGCGACAACCTCAAATCTCTTGTGACGATCTCTCAAACTTCGTGTCAATTTTGTATAGTGATAAGTTTATGAGAACGGAGAAATTACATAGTGTTGACATGCTACGTACATGTTTAAGGTATTACAGTATCCTTTAATGTCTGAAAATGGAAGTTTTACAATCGTTTTTCCTAATTTTCGCCCAATTTTTAGTGATGAATCGTGGAACCCAATGCTGCACTTTCTCTACTAAAGAAGAGATTTTACGCTATATCCCGCACATAGCAAGTAGGCAGAAGAAACCTGGGAACCTAGTGTTAAGTAACTGCCATTCCTCATTGCTGGGTTAAGGATTTTTATCACTATTTTCATATTCAAGCTAATTTTAAAGTTATCATGGCGCAGTGATTAATCCGCACTAGGAAAATAGTTACATTTAAATTATTTTCAATTCTCTTCTCTGGTACAACAAAGAGATTGTTTTTTTTAATAATTATAAACGGAATTTTACTTTCCTGTGAAATTTACATTTTTAGAATTTTACATTTTACTATATCTAACCACATTTATATTATAAGAAAGTAGTCATTATGGCATAACAATAGCTATATTAAGACTAAATAATAACATATTTGACATTTTTTCAATATTCCAATACATTTCATTTATTAGATTGATAAATTGCTTCAAAAAGTTAAGGCATTCATCATTTTGTTTTACATTAGGATTTGTAGCAAACTTTTATCGATATTTTAGATTCGTATATTAAAAAATGATAATAAATTACTGTTGTTTTTCGATATTTTAAGTATATTTGAAATAATTTATATTAAAGGGTGCTGAAGAGTTGTTTAAATTAAATTTAATTTGCCACTCAATACGTAGTGTCTCTAATTCGGACGGAAAACGAAGTGTCTTTACGTTCGAGAGAAATCATAAGCTTGACACTTTTATAATGTTATTAAACACTTAGTAAGTAATACTTATTTCAATTAAGTTAAACTATTAACGTACTAAGTATAAGAAAAATAAAGATTTCCTTTTCCCCCAATATTCCTAAAGGAAGATGAAAAGATTTCTTCTTTGTTAATAAGCAAAGTTCGCAAGCGTGACTCAACACAGAGCAGAATAGCTCTAAAATTATATTATAGTTTATCTTCCAGCTTTGTGTTTGTTTAAATATTACTGTGCAGCATCTGTAAAGAGTTACTATAATAAAGTTGACTTCTATTTTCTTAATTTATAATCCTATCTTAATTTTTTTCAAGTATTTTATTCAAGTAATATAGCAGGTTAGATAAGGGATACTTAGTGTTAAGACATTCAGTTCCCAACTACAATTTTTTGAGACATTGCGTGTTGAGTAGCGGCTCTCAACGCTGCACAATCTTTTAAATGTTATACATTATTTTGCCTATCTATGTTACTCAAAGCTCTTTGAGGGTTGCCAAAAGAAAAACATTCCGATTTATACATTTATTTTCTTATACATGACCTGTGTAGTAGATATTGGTCGATTTTTTGTAATATTTGACTAAAAAATGATGATGAAAAATCTAAAACTCAGCTTCACGCTGTTTTTTGGAGTAAGATGATCTATTTAGCTAAAATAGGAACATAATGTTAAGACACTCTGCTCCCATTAGTACTTTCGTTCCCTACTTGCTTTAGGATTCTGAATTCGTTACAAGTTGAGTGGCAGAACTTAACGCCGCGCTTAACCTCGTTACTAGATCGATTAATTTCCTCAAGTGAGAATCGAACTTACATCCTATGGCTTAAAAGTCTCACACTTGAGCCCTTGCGCCACGACTGGCCTTATACACATATTAATATAAATATACATAATATGTTCTTATCAAAGAGGTCAAAGCCTAGTTAAGCTTCACCTTGAAACGAACACGCAACTTACATAATAAACAGCCGTAATACAGTCATTAACGTGAACTCGATCTCAACATACGCTCTGAAATCTCTAAGTGTAATTATATTAAGATTTATATCTTTGGAATATGAATATTTATAATATATATGGCTTATTACATTAATATTATATAATGGTTGAAGCTCTAGTGGCGCAGTAACAAAACGTCTTACATATCTCAACAAGGTGATTGTGGATTTATTCTCCATTTGGGGAAATGAATTGCTTCCATTTCTTCTGTTAAGCGGTGCGGTGTTAGGTTACGACACCCAACTCTAAATATCTTTAACTTAGACTAACAGTGTCTCTGCTTATATATGTTAAAAAGCATGAGGCGACTTTTATATTACGCAAGGGCACTATAGTGCGGTTGTAAATGCGACATTCTGTGGGCAACGACGAGTTTTGATTCGTTACCAGAGCGATGAAATGAAAATATTAAACATTTCATTTCCCCAGTGGGAATTGAACCTGCAACCATTACCATTTACAACCGCAAGCTTACGCCCCTGGGCCACTATAATCTCTATATTATTTTTAAAATTCTTTATGCATTTTATTTCAAGAAAGCTCCCACAGCTAAAAGATGGTATTCAAATTGAAAATGGAAAATAAACAACAAAAATAAGTAAAAGTTTCTTACATTAGCGTTCCTAATTGAAGATGAAAAGATTCCAGTGCTTGTTCGGTTAATAAGCAAAGTTTTAGAGTCGACAGTACAATGGATCGACTCGCAAATTACAGGGCAGTTTGTCTAGCAACGTCTGTGTCGTGCTTTATCGGGTAGTAGGTACAAAATCTTTTTGGTTTTAAACCTATTTACTGAGCTTTTGCAGAGTAGTGTGTAGACTTTCCGTTTAAGTCTAATAAGAGGCCTATGTCATACACAATGTACATTTTATATAATAAAAAATTATACATTAAGGCTGTGGCTAACAAGTACAATCTTATAACAAGACAACACAACGTTGAGTTCCACCGTTCAACACGAAATGCCTCTATCATATTATATGCGTAATATGTAAGAATAGGGAACGGAGTGTCTTAACTCTAGGTTCCCTCTGTTTTTAAATACTCACAACTTCTTGATAGAAAAATATAAAACGAAGTGATGTATCACAACATTTACAATTGCATAATATATCAAGCACGAGGAAGTTCTTCGTATTCTATAGAATGTGTTAGCTCAATTGGGTGCAGTTACTAAGTTATGAGCAAGCGTCGCTATGGAGCATGAATACCTTAGACGTAAAATTATTCACTTGTTCATAACATACCTATCAGAGTAATATTGTTTTAATTCACTCGCTCTGGTAACAAATAAACGAGCGGCGTTGAGTTCCGCTAGTCAACACGCAAAATCTCAAAAATGTACAATTTATGTATCTTAACACATAGTCACCTCTGCTGACCCTGCGATATGTGATAAATAACGTGAAGCTTACGGAGTTTGGAAATTTCTGATTTATTTTAGAAAGGAGAACTGTTCGTGCATAAGTTTTAGCTTTTTTAATATATACTGTCATTTGTTCTACTACAACGAAGAAATAAAACTAAATTTAAACATAAAAATGGGGATTGAAACCACAATCATAGCGTTCAGTCAAGTACTTGCCAACTCTACTGCATTTCATGGTAGGATTTAAATCTAACATTTAGAATCGTACAAACACTATGGATTGTTCACGATTTATAGAGCACTCTGTCTAATAACATCTGTGTTGTACAGGTTTATTGCACGTTGGAGTTACAAAATACATTTTTAGATTTTCTCTCGTATTGTGATTGAGTGAGCTTTTAGTTATTTTTCATAAGATTTTCAAGAGAAAAGTTTGTAGAGCTCAAGATATTAGAGCGTCTCTAGTGATTTGTGAAGATACAGTGCAGTGTACTTTGCTTTATTATCTTATAAGTAAGTAGTTGTTGCTTGCAATTTTATTTGCGTGGACTTTAGAGTGCAAAATGGAAAACTTATTTTATCTTTGAGAAAGATTATCGATATTAAGTATTTAACTTGACTAAGCGTGGAATAACACTTTAAATATGTTAAAACTATTTAGTAAATAGCATTCTCTCTTGCCAACCAATAATTCTGAGCAATTATCTTTGAGTGGAAGAAAGTACAAATCTTCCTACAAAGCTACAAGATAAATAAGTTGTAAGAAGCGTAAAAAAAATGGTGAGAACGCATGTTAACGTTATTTTTTTTATTCTGATATTCTTCTTTCCTGAGTGAAGAATAACAGTTTAAAAATGTTAATGTTATTATTGATTGATTTATTTTGATTAAAATTAAGTACATAAGCAATATTAACAAAACATTACCAAAATTATATTGTTTCTTTTTTTCCTTTAATTCTGATGTCCAAAACAAATTCATTGACAAATTAAACATGTATAATAAACTCAAAAACAACTTAACTTCAGTGAACTCCAAATTTCGTCTACAAAAAAGATGTACTTTAAGAAAACAATTACCCAGGCGTCACTCGAAGTACGAAGTGAGGATCGTAAAGCGTCTTCGTTAGTGCCCTTATCAAAAGATGAAAAGATTTCTCCGTAGTTTGCTTGGTTAATAAGGAAAGTTGTGAAATATTACTGTTAGGTACAATACCATCGGCGGACTTTAGAGTTAGTACAGTTTGTCTATAGGTCTTTGTGATAAAGCCTCAAAGGTACTGTTGTCTTATAATGTAATTAATTATTACTTAATAAATTGACATGACATTACATGTTGTATCGAATTCAAAAAGTAAAGTTATTTGTTTCTTGTCTTGTTTAGTGTTATATTGTTAGATTTGATAATAGCATTCTTAGTTTTATTGAACACTGAAGAAAGAAAAGGTCCAAATCAAACTCGGGAAAACTTATAATATAGGTTTTGTCAAAATGAGTAGATTGTAAAAACAGCAAATTTTTATTTTTCTAAAATATCCAAAAACTGAGTAATTCCTTTCTACTTCTCTCCTCCTAGGTTCCTTCCTCAGAACGGGATGCACCGGTCATAGTAAGGCATAAGGAACATGGGAACCTAGTATCAAGACACTCTATTCTCATTAAAAGGCTTTGTTGCCCACTTTCTTTTCACATTCGAATTGAATTCGGCAAGACAAGTAAGCCTATTATTATTTTCGTAATTGTTTCCTTTTATAAATCTATTATTAATTTCTTATAAAACTTTATTTAAAAGGTCGTGCGTGTGCTTTAAACCGTTTCCAATTTTATTATGAACAAAATAAATTTCTTAGTGTAAATGCAATTCGTGAATGAAAGTACCCATTAGTTTTATCGTAACCTAAATGTTAGGTAGAGTTAGGTAGAGTTGTAAATTCACTAATACAAACAATTTGTATTATAAGCGGGAGGTTCTATAATATGTACATACATTTCATAGGATAATGAGAACTGTAGCAGTTTAGGTATCTTCAATTGTTTTAAATTCATTGAAAAATTTATGAATGTAAAGTAATTTCAAGTTCTTTTTTCCCATACTAGGATAGGCAAAGGATATGTAGGTTTTTTAGCTTCTCGCTGTACCTCGCACTTAATAGGATAGGCAGTAGGATAGGCATAGCCGGTGGAAAAAATTCAAGTGGTGTAAATAGGCTTATTTTTCTTTCAAGTGAGGGCAAACTCATAAAAATCTTGATTTGTAGTTATATAATTTACTGAAAATATTTAATACTGAAATATAATATCTATATATATAAAATCTAAAGGTCACTCACTCATCACGAAATCTCAGAAACTACATATGTTAGGAATCTCAAATTTTGCATAGGAGTTACTTATAGTATGTAGGTGCTCGCTAAGACGGGAATTTGCAATATTCGACTTCTAAGGGGTTGTTATTGGGGTCGAAAGTTTGTATGAAACTTCGTTACTACAAATGCTAGGAGTCTCAAATTTTGCATAGACGTCACTAGGACGTAGTCATGGAGACAGAAATTAATAATAACATAGTTCACGCGGGTGAAACCGCAAGCGGGCCGCTAGTAAACTATATAATTATATACTACACGATTTAAACCGGCTTTCATCCTAATAAAATACCCAAAAGCAATAAAAACTAAATAACAAAAATCATATTTACATTCAACATTAAGAATAACAGGACTTAAATAAATGAAAACCTTAATATTGTAAAAAAGATGTGGGATTTCCATATAGGATGGCCAATTCGAGCTCGCATTACGCTTAACGATACCATCTTATCTTAAGAGCGGTCCGCTTAGGTTCAGTATAAAAATAAATGGCCCTTGATTTTTAACGTTATTTTAGAGGAAAAAAATTACAATATTATTAAAGTTGCATAAAAAAATAATTGTGTTCATATATATGTATGTTTAAGACTTATTACTTATGTCAATATTCTATCAATAGCAAAAAATATATATTGTACCATGTCATGTCATCGCCCACAGCTTAGGTTTCATATATTTAAGGGTTAAAAGTAAAATCTCAGTTTTTCCAATTCCCGAAGGAATATTGAGAGATCCTTTCTTAGTGTTCCCATACTCTCCTTAAACTACTAATAAGTTAAATGTTAATTTTCTAGTCCAGTAGTTTTATCTGTGCGTTATCTATCAGTTATTTAGTACCAAAAGAGTTAATAATAGTATAATAATACTTCAGGTTTCCCCTGCGATAGTTGAGCCTTTGAGCGTTCATCAGAGCTCACACATCTTCAGCATGGAACTACTCTCACCCTTCTCCGATCAGTGACGCTGACCATTTCAAGTCAAAAGTAGTATAGTCCATTATAACAATATATATACACCTATATAGATATATGAAGCTATTGACATATTATTTTCCTACATCCTACATCGACATTAAAATACTGATGCTATGGCATTCGAGTATGCCCTAAAATATATATATATATATATATATTAAATAAATGTTTTATATCCTCAATACCCAAAACCTAGTATCTAGGGTTGGATGACCCAATAAACTAGACCAGAAACTCAAAGGTTCACTCACTGTCCGTTACGACTAGCCTTTATACAAGATCGTCAAACGTTTGATTACCTAATGCTGGTGGAACACGGAGGAGATCTGCACACCCATCAATTATTAAAATATATGAACCTGCTCTTTATATTTCAAATCAATTTAATCATTCCCCGCGTATCGTACGAAGATCAGGACCTAAGGCGAAATTTCTCATCCTAGCTGCCTTTTATAAAATTAATTAATATTAAATATTATATTAAACAATGTTTACATTAAAGATTGAATATTTAAGAACACAGCTAACATTACATTCAATATAATATATTAAATAGAAAGGCGTTCTAATTAATTTTAAACAAAGCAGGTTTCTTTTAGTATCTATTCTACGTGATGCTTACAAACGTAGATATCGTGCGTTTGTTACTTAGTTACTTGGAAAAATTAAATGAAAAATATAGCAAAAATCTTTTACTATTTTACTAATTTGCTAATATGAAACATGAGTGCCATAATTAATTACCTTTACTAAGTGGAATAAGATCCGGGTTGCGGTCGTCGGGGGAGGATCGCTTCTGGAGTGTCGCTTTTTGGTTCTTGGCTGATTGCATTGTCACTGAGGATAAAAATTAATATTATAATTTATATTTTTAAAGCTTCACGTTCTTTCTCGCATGTCGGGATAGGGAGAGGGAAGTTAGCGGTAAGATACTTGTTCCCCACATAACAAATAAATTTGGGAAATTGTATGTTAAAAGGCGGAACTCAACGCTGTACTTTGTCTACGAGAGCTATAAAATGAAAATAATTAAATTATAATCATTCTTCCGAATGGGGATCGAACCCAAACCAAATCGTATAGTCAGATGCTGACGACAGACAAATATTACGTAAATGATTATAATTGTAATGTAAAAATCAGCCAAAATATATTGTTATAATTGAATGTAGACTAAGTCATACACAAAAAAGACAATATAAAACTCTCTTTTATTACTCTCCTATGGGCGAAAACGATGAAAAGAACCTTGATGTAAACATCAAATTAAAAATATACATAAAAAGTAAAACATGTAACATACCTTCATAATCTCTAGCTCTATGTCGTATTCGGGTGGCAATGAGGGCGAGGCACAAGATGACCGCGACAGTGAGTGCCGCACCCAACACTCCGCCCACCGCCCAATTTACTTCCCAAGGTTCTTGAGGTTCTGCGTACCAAAAAGATATTTTTTTTAAGTAAAAGTTATATTAGTAAAAAGAAGTCTTTTGATAATCTTTTCTAGGATCAAGTATCGTTTACATGAATATGTACTTGTAATTAGATGTGTATAATATGTTGTTTTAGCTTCATGATGTGTCCAACATACACTAGGTTCCCTCGGCCTAGCCTGCTAGATAGACAGAGGGAACCTAATGTTAGGACACTCCATTCCCCATTTCGTAAAACCTTAAATAGGTAAATAGACTTTCGGGGTACGATTACTTACACAAAATTTAAAATTTAAACGATGCTAGAATAACATTGTCATCACAACTCGATTAAGCTACGAAATTGATACTAGAATTTAAGCCAAATCGCCGTTTTCATGGCAATGGTAACGCCTATACTTTTACCTAGCTCGTCGTTAGGCGGTAATTGAATTTAGGTCCGAATTAGCAATTTTGATGTTATATTATACATTATTTAAAAAGTGTCATATACCTTAGTTACAGTTAGCTTCACTTAAGAGTATATGAGTTAAAATTTTCCGTGTGCATATTTATATAATTTATAAGGTCTTCGGTCTGAATAGGTTAAAGATGCAATTATATCTTTAAATATGGATATTTTTTACCAGTTCCACATAAATAGGAATCTAAGAATAATAACGTTCTTTTTTCCAGACAAAGCGCGACTAAAGACGCAATATTACAAAAATTGAGTGGAAAATGGGGAACGTGGAACGTCAGATTCCCTACTCTGCTGTATGCCTGCCCATTACTTAATTTATGCATAATAATATGGTCGGTGCAATTTCTTAATGTGTTGTAATTTTATTTTTTTCAGATTCGCGCTGTATCCTGCATGTAGCAGCGTAGTTAGAGGAAGCCTGGTGTTAAGATACTCCGCTCCCAACTTAACTCTAAATTCTGAAGAAATTGCGTGTTGATTGGCGAAACTCAACGCCGCGCTTTGCCTCGATACCAGAGCAGAGACCAGAATTAAATATAAATATTTCACAACCCGTCGCCAAGACTAATTATCACGGTATAATTATTCTTATACTGTTAATTTGTGAATTCTACGTAATAAACAAAAGACTTCCCACTCTTAATCGAGAGATAATACCCTCGAGAAACTGCGAGGAGATTTTGATATTAAATTTCTAATTATCATATTTATTATACGATTTTCCTTTTATTAACATTTACGTAGAGTGTGCCAGTTTGAAAATCATTAATTTTGTGTACAAAAGTCATAATTTAATTAAGATTGTGTTCTGCCTTCTTTCGTACTCCTATGTGAATATGTAAATATATTTAATATTAAATATTTTTAAATTTCTATAATATTTATATTAATACTAGTGACCCCCTTGCGGCTTCGCCCGCTTTTACTACTGGATTATTCATATAATGTATGTTTGCAAAGCACTTAAGATAATGTGAAAAATAATTAAACTCTAATGCAACCCGCATTTTCGTAGTTTCAATAAGGATTTTCCAATTGTTTTACACAGCAAGGATTTTTTAGTAGGTACCGTAATTTTAAATCTGTGCTACTAATCTTTTCAAGTACTTATTAAAATATATTTAAATTACTATTTTTAGATAGTTAAATGACTATTTTTAAACGGAAGAAATTATAAACAAAAGTCTACCTACTAATAACTACTACAAAAAATATGAAACCAAATATATCGCGCTTAAATAATACATTCAACTTCAATTATCCAATACGTGCAAACGCATCTAAATCTTCGTTGCTATAAAGGCAGGCGGGTTTTTTTTTTCGAACTTGTGGTTAATACTGATGAGGGTATTCTGTCCCTGATGAAAAGCAAGCACTACGTGGCTGCCTGTGAGGAAAATTAAATAGAATGCATTGGCCGGGAATTGAACTCGGGCCGCCCGCGTGGCAGGCGAGCATTCTACCACTGAACCACCGATGACTACTCATGACGCGCTTGTATAAGCAAAACGTCGCGGGGCGCGTTTCGCAGCAAGGATGTTTTGATATTGTAACAACTTCTAAAGTACTTATTAAAATGAAAAAACAGTAAAAGACAGTTTTGATCAACATTAAATGGCCAACGTAGCTAATATACTTATTTATATGCTGAGAGTAAGGGATAAGTGAAACTTGAGTAACATACAGCTGATGTGTCAACGGCGTGATGTGTCAACAATTAAATGCGTTTTTCTCTAAAACTATTCGCAATTTCGAAATAGTGCAAAAAGCAACTTTTATCTTCGTTTAACGTAGAAAATTAATAAAGTATTTTAAACGATAAGGATTAATACCATTATGGAAAAATATCCCTCACAATAAAAAATATATTGAAATTACTATTTTTAGACAGAAATATGATCACTACACGTTATCCTTAAAAGATAAAAATATGCTGTCGCGGACTTTTTTGTCGATCTTATTGCGAGGAACAATACTCCAGTACATTATTTTCATGTAGTACTTACCATTAAAGCAGCGCATGCGCGAAAATGTCTCAACGGGTAGGACTTTAGACACATTTATCGTATTTATGTTAATTTACATAAGAATGTACAAATTATAAACTATATATAAACCTTCTACGAAAAATACTCGACCTAATGGTGAAAACCGCATAAAAATCCGTTGGGTGGTTTAGAAGAAGAAGAGTTAGAAAGTTCAGACAGACACGAAAAGCGACTTTGTTTTATAAGATATAGGATGACTATTTTTAAACGGAAGAAATTATAAACAAAAACCTACCTACTAATAACTACTACAAAAAATATGAAACCAAATATATCGCGCTGAAATAATACATTCAACTCCAATTATCCAATACGTGCAAACGCATCTAAATCTTCGTTGCTATAGAGGCAGCCGGGTTTTTTTTTTCGAGCTTGTGGTTAATGCTGAAGGGGGTATTCTGTCCCTGATGAAAAGCAAGCACGACGTGGCTGCCTGTGAGGAAAATTAAATAGAATGCATGGGCCGGGAATCGAACCCGGGCCGCTCGCGTGGCAGGCGAGCATTCTACCACTGAACCACCGATGCGTGTAAGGCAAACGGGCACGGCGGACGCATGGCGAGTGGCGAGCCGTTTCGCAGCAAGGATTTTTTTGATATTGTAACAACTTCTAAAGTACTTATTAAAATGAAAAACAGTAAAAGACAGTTTTGGTCTACATTAAATGGCCAACGTAACTAATATACTTATTTATATGCTGAGAGTAAGGGATAAGTGACACTTGAGTAACATACAGCTGATGTGTCAACGGCGGGATGTGTCAACAATTATATGCGTTTTTCTGTAAAACTATTCGCAATTTCGAAATAGTGTAAAAAGCAAATTTTATCTTCGTTTAACGTAGAAAATTAATAAAGTATTTTAAAGGATAAGGATTAATACCATTATGGAAAAATATCCCTCACAATAAAAAAAATATTGAAATTATTATTTTTAGACAGAAAAATGGTCACTACACGTTATTCTTAAAAGATACGAATATGCTCTCGCGGACTTTTTTGTCGATCTTATGTTTTGTCGATGTTTAGCGTTAAGCTTCGCAGATGCGAAAAATTAAGTGTCGAAAAACACATTAAATAACAATTTATTACATTTCTCCCCGCTCAGATTCGAAGAGACAACCGTCAAACATTCCCACCCACCACAACAGCTGTTAAAACAGACAAAAGTCCAAAATCCGTACAAATTGTAAACATTAATTAATTATCTAGTTAAGAAAGGGATTTAGCTTCGTAATTCGTGATTCATAATAATTATCATGACATATCATTTGTCAGTGTCAAAATTATGTATATGATGATTTCATACCAGATATCACGGATACCTACATAATATATAGATAGCTTCATAAAAAATCACCTTCACGCTCTATCCCGCACACAGCAGGGTAGGACAGAGGGAACCTAATGTTAAGACACTCCGTTCCCTACTTATCGCCAAATTTTACGAGGCATAGAGTGTTGAGTGGTGGAACTCAACGCACGACTTTTGCTTTGGTGCCAGAGCGAAGACATGAAAATATTAAATAAATAATAATTCATTACCCCGAGTAGGGATCGAACTCACAGCCGTTGCGTTACAGTCACACTGCCCTAACCCTGCGCAACGACAGACTCAAATTACGTTGAAAATATATAATTAAATTAATTTAATTTTATAATTAGGTCTAACTTCAAAGAGCTTAAATTGTGGTAAGCTTTCAAGTTTGGAGTGCAGTTTCTGTCTAATTAGCCTCGTATTAACTTATTTCATACTTTGCGGTATAGAAGAACTTCGTGACATAGGCTTAGGCTCTCCAGTCTCTACTAGGATCAGACCTAGAAAGGACCCAGTATATCAATTTTCCTGATTAGACTGGGTAATTTTATATATAAGTATATAAGTATATACTTTATTTACTTATATTAAGCTATTAGATCACCATAGGTAGGTATGTATATCATTTTTCAACATATAAAATATATATGTTACTATTAATATAAAATATGTTATTAATATATTAAATAATTTAATTTATATGTTATAATATGATTTCATCTTTACGTCGACATTATTCCTGGCGTTTGATGCTAGTATACATACTCGTAAACGTACTACGTTACATACATATATAGGTATATCGTACGTCCTAGAAACGGTATCATTTTTCCATTATACGTTTCTTATAATTATAAATGTAGATTTTTTTATTATTGTTATTTAAGCTCCAATTACAGTTATTCTTTTTGGAGTAAATTAAATTCAAATCTATTTAAAGATATCTTAAAATATATTGGTAGTATAAGTGTTACATTCATCCATGTAGCAGGGGGAACCTAGTCTTAAAGACTCCATTTCCTATTTTCTGTTCAATTTTCGATATGTCATGTGTTGAATGGCGGAACATAACGCTGCACGTTTAATAAAAATAGAAATAACTCTAAAATATTTTTGAATATAAAAAGACAGTTTCTTACCACATCGATACTAAAACATTTTTATTTTATACTATAGATGAATATTATTAAAACTATTTTGATAAAATTCCTTTTAATTTTTCATACCTTGTTATAGTTCAGCATTCGTTCAATCGTTGAAACGTGACGTGTATGTAAAACTAATTAGATATTAATGGATCCCATACAATGGAAACAAACTCGCACACCTCTCGCGTCGAAGTATTTTTAAATATTCAACACGCATTCGCGATCACTCGAACGATTTTGTAATGGAATATATGAAAACTTAATTTTCTTTATGCTGTATGATTTGTAAAAGCTACTTTATATATTAGGTGTGAAATGCTTTGTTATTCTAAGTTATATAGTAATAATAATAATAGTCTACACATAATTTTTTTTTTTTCACTTATTTCACATTATAAAATTAAATTAAAAATGTATTTTACTTTTGAATGACGAAAATAAATAATTGATAATTAAAAACCTCCACACGAAAAGTTCTAAATAGTAAACAGACAACTAAGCAGAGCTGAGAAACTTTAAACAGCTGAACATTTTCTTTCATCATGGCTAAAAACACAAAAATAAATACTTACATAAATAATATGTATCTACATCTCTTTAAAGAAATAACTGATTTCTGCGATCTGGATTCGAATCAACATACTCTACTCTTGTAACTAAAATAAGCTACCACAACATTACAATAATCTACATAGAATACAATATAATTTTCTAAAAAAAAAATATATAAAACTTCGAAGTTGGAAAAGTTGGTAGCACTGCTTTGCATTACAAATTGCGAAGTCTGCTTATGCTTTTCAACAAAATAACAGTTAAAACGGAACACTTTCGAAATTTTACCGACCATGAAAGTACTTCTAATAAAAGTTATCCGGCAACCAAATGCAACCACAGCGGGACGGTGCGGGACGAGGCGGGACGGGGCGGGCGCGGCGTATGAAACTTTTTGCGTACTCAAAACTGTATTACACGATATTATTTCTGTTGACATTCTTGAGGATTATTCGTTTTTTAGTTCTGTTTTCGGTTTCAATAGTGCTTATTAATAATTACCAGTTGATTTTTTTTATTAGTTTGGTTATAATAATTTGAGATCGATGGGGCGCAGTGGTACAGCGATTGTCTGTAAACGTGACGGGTGTGAGTTAGATCTCACTCGGGGAAATTTCATTTACTCGCTCGAAAGTAGAGCGTGTCGTTCAGATTTGCAAAGGAATGTATTAACACTAGGTTCTCTCTGCCTACCCCACTATAATGAAGCAAAATAGTGGGAAAATGTAATGTAAAAAACAGATGAAACCTAATATTAACACAACCCATTCCCCAGTTTAGTATTCATTTAATTATATACAGATTTGAAGGGACAAATTTCATATCCCTACACGACTGTCAAACCTATAACCACCTCATCTACATGAGAAATTGTACTACTGATCCAGGATGGCGTCTTTTTACTTTATCTTTATAGGTATATATTTCCAATATAACCTACGTAAGTGTTATGAGCACAAAATCTTCATGAAAAATCGGTTTTAATAATATTATAGATCAATCATGCCTTCAATCTGCCTCTATTTGAGTTACCGGGATCAAGAAGGTTAAAAGGGTAACGTAAAAACAGAATTTAGATACGCTGATAATAAATTAATTTTTAACAAAAACAAAAACCGACTTCTAACAACGAACTAAAAAGTGAAAAATAATTATATAAAGATTTTATAATTTTGAAGTCGGTGTCAAACTAATGCTACAACACCTTTACTACAATAT
>HE671321.1:50246-80271 GCA_000313835.2 Heliconius melpomene melpomene | reverse complement strand
CTAGTTCAAGTGATGAATCACTTAAAAGGTATCTTAGATCCGTCATGCACGAGTCTGTCGAGGCTCGTATAACTTCGTATAATGTATGACTATACGTAAGTTATTTACGTAGAGTATAGTGCATAACNGAAAAATATTATATTTGAATCTATAAATATAAATATACAATAATATATATATAAACTACATATACATATATACGCACATATATATTCTATAAAAAAAATACATACATAATTATAAATATTATATAAATACATAAATATTATATTATTATGATGAGTTAAATGACAAGAAAAATGAAATGCAATAATTTGAAACTCTGTGGGAATATATATTAATTGTTCCCAGTTTGTAAATGCTTTATTAATAGGGATTTAAAGGATTTTAGGGAAGGGCTTCTCTGGATAGGATTAGGCAGTTGATTCCAAAGGGATGAGGCATATACGGAAAAGGACTTCTGCATGAATTTGGTATTGCTCCTAGGTATATCAAGCGCCGGAACGACACACGACCGCCTAGAGCGTGAAGGAGGAGGAAGAACGTTGAAGCGGGAGCGTAGGTATGTAGGAAAATTTTTGTAGTTAAGGATTTTAAAAAGTAAGGTAAGGATGTGCATATCACGGCGAAGACGGATTGGGAGCCACTTAAGCTGAGCACGAAATTGAGACACATGATCATATTTACGTAAGCCAAAAATAAAGCGTATGGCGAGATTTTGAAGACGTTCTAATTTGTTAAGTAGCTCCTCAGTCGCATCCAAATAGCAGACGTCAGCGTAGTCGAGTATAGGAAGGAGAAGACATTGCGCCAGCATAACTTTGGTTTTGTGAGGAAGGAAGTATTGGAGACGCCTAAGAGAATGGAAGGAGAAATGCATGCGCTTGCTGATTGCATTGATATGCGGTGCCCAAGACATGTTGCAATCAATTATAAGTCCTACGTTCCTAACCTCGTTACAAAAGGGAACCGTTACACCTGAGTAGCGTATCGCTGGCACAGTATCCCATTTGATTTTGTGTCTTAATTTATTACTGCCTATGATAATACTCTGAGATTTTTTGGGGTTGATAATTAAGCCAAATGATTCGGCCCAAGTACGTATCGCATCGAGATCACTATTTAAACTATCGATAGCTTCAGGTAATCCATTTAAGTTACTATGGCGGTAAATTTGCAAATC
Source organism: Heliconius melpomene melpomene (assembly GCA_000313835.2). Lineage (NCBI taxonomy): Eukaryota > Metazoa > Arthropoda > Insecta > Lepidoptera > Nymphalidae > Heliconius > Heliconius melpomene. The sequence continues at coordinate 79,088 of HE671321.1, read as the reverse complement.
ATCTGCATACAGATGGAAGGGAGAAGTAATGACTTTAGATATATTGTTAATAAAGACAGAAAAGAGAAGAGGAGAAAGAACGCCGCCTTGAGGAACGCCAGCTGTAAGATCAAGCCAAGTAGATGTTATATCGTTAGCTTTAACACATTGCCGGCGGCCGAAGAGGTAAGAACGAAACCAGCTTATAGCTGCAGATGAAATATTGACTGCTCGAAGTGTGCCAAGAAGTATATCGAAGTCAACAGAGCTAAAAGCATTGCTGAAATCTAACAGAACCATAACAGTGAGTTTGGTGTTGTCCATAGCACACCGAACATCCTCCGTTATATTCAACAAAGCTCCAACTGTGCTGTGAAAGGGACGGAAACCGGACTGGAAAGGACACAGTAGATTATTGGTTGATAGAAAGGAGTAAAGTTGGTTGTTGACTAAAGATTCAAGGACCTTAGATAGAATAGGGAGGATGGATATGGGGCGGTAATCAGCGACATTGGAGGGATTAGAGGTTTTGGGTAATGGAATGACATAGGCACTCTTCCATAGTGAAGGAAAGACATTACTTGACAGTGAAAAGTTGATAATGTGGGTGACCACTGGTGCAATGCTTTCCAACACAGGAAGAATCATCTCAAGGCTGAGATCGTCACTTCCAAAGGCTTTGGTGGAAATGGAATTGATACACTTCTTGACGTCATCTTCCGACACAGCTTTAAAATTAAAAGGAATGGAGTCTGGTAGGTTGAGACGTGATAGCAGTAATAATGTTTCCGATTTTATAAGGGGACTTATATTACATGGTGGGGTTGTAAAAAAAGAATTGAGAGTGTGAAGATCCACTGAGACTTGACGAGTTTCAGTGGTTTTGCCTACACCAAACGACTCCAAGAATCTCCACACTTGTGCTTGACTGAGATTCTGAATAGTGTCATGGAAATAGCGACGTTTAGCATCCCTACACATTCTGTTGCAGATGTTACGCAGTTTTTTATAGGTTGAAAGATTTTCTGGCGAAGGAGATTTTTTGTTTTTAATTTTGCTCTGTCACGCTTAGCCATTGTATTCTTGATAACTTGTGTTAACCAGGGGGCAGGCGCATGCTTCATACGAACTGGTCTTACAGGGGCATGGATGTTGTAAATGTTAATCAGTTCAGTAGTTAAAGATTGTACCATCGTGTCAATATTCATAGACGACATAACGGAAGACCAGTCGATGTTCCTCACATCCTCCCTTAGGCGATCAAGATCCATATGCTTAAAACTACGCAGAAAATGAATTTTGCCTCTAACCTTGGGTGGACGAAGTTTATATGATAGAAAAATAAGATCGTGAAAGGAGAACGGAGCGGTCATTTGACCGTGAGAAGAAACAAGTATAGGGTTAGAGACTGAAATAAGATCAAGAAGAGAAGGTCTACAATTAGGAAAGTAATGAGTAGGGGAAGACATAGGTAAAAGGTGTAAATTATAGGACTCGTTTAGTGCCTTTAGTAGATGAGTTCTACGATCATTTTTTAAAAGACACGTATTTAAATCACCCATGCAAATCATGTGTTCGTAGAGGGGTCGAAGGTTCTCAAGAATGCCGTCCAAAGTGTTAAAATAATCGATTTGATCATTGGGGGAGTACAGGACTCCGACCAGTACTTTAGTATGACGCAAGGTCAACTCTAGAAAAAGACATTCTAGTGAGCCGTCAGGATGGGGTGAAGAGCAAAAGACGACACTAGCGGGAATGTAGTCACGGAGGTAAATACCAACGCCACCACCGCCCCTGCCAGTGCGGTCATTGCGATATAGCTGATAGCCAGGAAGAGAATAGGAAACAGATGAGAGCGATGGTTTCAGCCAGGTCTCGGATTATAAGTATGCAGTCAACTACGCCGGAGCTAAAGGAAGCGAGAATGTCGGAATGGTGAGCCGGAACACTCTGCGCGTTAATATTGCAACCAGGGAGAGGGTTGAAGAACAATTATTGTTAAAAGTTTTCGACAGCTTATCATAGAGTGGTTCTGAATCAGAATCGACATCACTATCCGCGCTATCATAAACACTAGAAGAACAAGAAAAGTATTCATTTACATTTAACATTATATAAATATCCAAATAAATAAATATATTAAAATAAGTATATATAATATATAAAATAAATATATAAAAACCAATTAAATAAATATATAACTATACTATATAAAATTTACAAAATAAATTACCTGTACAAGTCGAAAAGAATACAATTTACACTACATTTAAAATTATGAATTTAAAAAAAACAGAATTACTAGAAAAATGGCGTAACATAAAATGGAACGTACAACAAGACAAATTGTGCAAACAAACATATGACTTAAGAGATACATTTTAAAGTCGAGTTGTAAACAAAATGTTAGCCAACATCAAAATTAAAATACATTTTACAATTCCCACAGCAAGAATAATAACATAAATATGAATGTACCCTACAATGGAAAAGTAAAATAAAGTCTATATTGAGGTGTTAACCGGTCATATTAAAGTGATGTAAACAAATTACTAAGTTGCTGTCAGGGTTTAGTCACAGAGCCATGTTCTATGAGTTGTTTAAGTTCGCGCTGTGAGGAGATCTTGATTTTAGTTTTATTAGGTAGCAAAATAACAATCATGCCTTCCGCTGACCAGCATTTTTTTAATACCAAAATGCTTACGGGCTGCAGTAAACACATCTTGGCGGCATTTTGTTAGGAACTCCGTCATAGTTATTTTAGTGCTTTTTAACTTGTTTTCGTCCCTCCATACACTGGAACGAACCTGGCGACTGGTGAATCTGAGAAGTACGGGCCGGGCAGAGTCTTTTTTAACACCCAGCCTGTGGCACGCCTCAATTGCAGTGGACTGAATGTCAGACATCTTTAAGTGGTTGGACAATACATGAAGCATCTTCTGCAGTACATCTTCATTATTATCCTCTTCCAAGCCATGGAATAGGAGAACTTTTCTCCTGGACTGTGTTTCAAGGCGATCCAGACCAACAACCACCAGTTCGACCTGAGACTTTAATAAGCCAAGGGCTTTCCACACCACGGATTTGAACGTGTTGAACTCAGCAGCCAAAGATTTTATTGTGGGATTGGAAGCTGCAGATCCGGACTGTACTAAGTTTTTCTCAAACTCACCCATTCTGGATGAGAACATAGAGGACAGTTCATCCATACCTTTCATAAGTTGCTCCACAGGAGTAGTCATTGTAAATATAGTGTAGAAAACAGTGAGTGAGTTTAGTTTTTATTGACTTAAACACAGGTAATCAATCTTTCACCACATATATGTACTTTTAAGAGCCTTTTTTTAAAAAAAAAACAGAGCTTTAAAAACACGTCTATCAAGTTTGATGTCTACCCGCGAAAAAAGTATATAGTACAAAGTGTATTAGCACTAAGTTCCTAGATACTCTTCTATGTACGGAATTCAGCGTGAAGATAAATTAAATTAATTTATACATATATTTCATCACTTTAGTGGCAATGAATGAATGAATAAAAAGGAAACTTTAAATTAAAATATATATATAAAAACAAAAGCAGTTATATATAGAAAATTATATTTATTTAATCATTTCTGTTCATAATTTACCGTCTCAAAACATATAACAATTAAATCAACTATATGAACCACCATAAATTACTTAACCTCGTACAATCCAAGCCATAATTAATGACACAATGTCACACAAAAGAAACTTTTATTACGTGAGAAGATTGGAAATAAAACGAATGGCCTCCACATTTGATAATTCACTGACGACACATAAACGCCGAACATTGAACATTAAGGACGAAACTTTTCAAATAAAACTCACAAGTACTTGCTTAAACATGATCCCATCCTTTCCCACCTTCGTTTTCGGGATGCTTCTTATGTATGTATGTATGTGTAAGCTTATTGAGAGTTGGTATTGAAATTCTTATTCGATGTATAAAATTGCATATTATAATAAAGTGAATTCGTTTTGGGTAAATTTGCATTTCTTAATAGTTTTTCTTGTTTAAGATTTAATTTATTTAGATTTACTTCCATTTAAAACATATAAGTTTACTCGAGGATTTGAGGCTGATGTAGAGGCACTAGGGTGTTACTGTAACGCGATGGTTGTGTGTTCGAATCCCACTCGGGGGAATTAGTTATGGATATTTTCGTTTCTTCGCTCTGACACCAAGGCAAAAGCTCTGCGTTGAGTTCCGCCACTTATTAAAAAATGCCTCGAAATAAATATATTAATTATAAATTATTTAAATTATCAATTTTTTTAGTCTTCTACTATGTAAGAAACAGTACTATGTAAGAAATATCACAAAACATAACATAAAATAATAGTGATCATATAAATTCTGCGTTGCTATTACACAAATTGCTTTAGTTATGCTCGTACTAGTCAGATTTTGATGAGAATGCAGATGATCTCTATTTCCGGATGACACATTAGGCAGTCTGTCCACGTTGTCAATGTAATATTAACGAAAATACACCGACGCCATTCGAAACACAGGGCTACAAACTTGTCAGTAGTTTTTAGGTTTATACATTACAAATATACATACAAATATTTCCTCTTTATAATATTAGTTTAAATAAAGGTTATAAAAGCTACAATAAGGCTTGCCAATCGTGGGGCAGGGGCACAAGCGTGTGATTGTAATAGCGACAGGTTATGGTTTCGATTCTCAATCAGGAAAATAAACTATTTAATAACTCAAGAATGTGGTGGAAAGTGCAGAGCATTCACTCGGTACGAACGGGAATCGAACCCACAATCGTTAAAATCGTCGTCTCTATTAAATAAAGTAATAAAAAAATCCTAAAATGAAAAATATAACAGAAATTGATTACATGCAAATATAAGTATATAAAATATATACAAACTTACAAACAATCTGCAGTTTCAAAGGCGGTGACTTCCCATCACCTTCCACGTTTGATGCTGTACAAGAGTACATTCCTGCTTGATGCCGAGACACGTTTCGTATCGCTAGATGCGTGTTCCCAGTGAGTATGACACCGTTGGCAGGGTTGTTTTGGAGAAGGACTCCCTGTAGGCAAGTGTATAATATTTTTGTTAGTATCACGCTGTATCCCGCATATAGTGGGATAGGGCGAGGAGACTTAGTGTTCAGACACTTTACTCTCTAATCTATCATATTATGTGGTTTTTTACATTTTTTTGTGACATAAATAGAGATAAGTGGTGGTAATCAAAAAACAAATTAAAATCCTTGATTACATAGTTTAAGAAAAAAATGTGTTTCTCTTGATTACAATTATTATTTCAAATTATTAAGACTTTCAATATTTATTAAATATTTTTAACATCAACACCAAAATTGAAGCTAGCAACCATCACGACGCGACGTGTAAACAACGGTAGATACACATACTTATAAGACTAACTGAATAAAAGATGTCTCACACAAAAAAAAACTTAATATCAGAATCCGAGCAAACTTAGCGATGTACCGTGTATTCGTAATAACATGTTTAGAAAAAATTTGCAAAAATGTATTGTAATTTTGTTTTATATTCTCGCCTCTCCTGTGATGATTAAATAATAGATTTAATTTTAATTTTAAGATATATTATACTAATTGCCTGAATTAGTCGAACATTGTTATTTCCAAAGCTGATGGACAGTCTGTTTATCAACAATTGTGGGTTCCCCATTCAGGGGAATATAATTTTTTTCACGCTGTATTCCAAACATAGCATAGGGTAGGTAGAAAGAACCTAAGGGAAGTGGGGAACGGAATGATTAGGTTCCCTATAAATACTCTGGTTTGCGGCATAAAGCGTGAAGCTACTGTTTAATACGAATAAGAAAATATAACCATTTAAATGTCGCTCCTATCAAGATCGAATTTACAACCGTCGCATCTACCACCTAATTGCACCACAAAACTTAAATTACTCATAAAATTGTACATTTCAGATATCACAAAACAATTTTTAACCATTCGTAAAGCGTTGCAAATATTTTATAGGTTTGCCAAATAAAAGAAAAAAGTAAAAAAAAAAAACACAGAAAATACTGTGTGTGTTGCTTTTTCCAAACCGATGCACGATGGCGCTTCACGCGGTCAATCAAAAACTAAATTCAAACTTAAAATGAATACAGGATTCCGCTATGAATACAGAATTGTCGCGGAAAAATATTTTTGTTATTATAAATGACGTTTACCGTTGGATGTGACATTGGGATTGGTTAAATGTAACAATTTGCGAGGTCGGCGGAAAAAACGTTCGCTACTAACGAATATTTGTTTGTTTAGTTCAAATATAGTTTGATTTTGTCGCTATTTGTATGATTTGGGTTGAGTTTTAAATTTGTTTATTCTATGTAATTGCATATATCATACTATATAACACTAATGAGGCCGTCGTAATCGCGACAGATTGTGAGTTCGATTCTCACTTGACGACGTTAAATTAATATTTTCATTATCTTCAGCTAGTAACGAGCAAATCGCGTCTTTGAGTTCCACTACTCAACACGAAACTCCTCCAGAATTTGGCGGAAAGTGTGGATCGGAAGTGTCTTAATGGGAACGTAGTATCTTAACGCTACTTCCCCAGGTTTCCTCTACCTACCCTCCAATATGTAGGTCACAGCGTGAACCCAAAAAAAAAACCAATAAAAACAAATTCCAAAAGTACAAAAACCCAAACAACTAAAATAGATAAAATTAACACAGATTTAACTATATTTATGATAATTAAATTGACTATAATAGTTACGTTAAGCCGCTATAAGAGTACCATCTCTTGCCTCCAGAAGATAATGCTCTAGATAAAACCTCATTCAATACGTAATTATCCCTAAGCGACGCTTTGAAAAGTTTCATGGGGCCGTCGCTGGTGTTAAATTAATAAGTGTTATTATCTCCCTCGAAGTAATTTGAGCTTAATTCCTTTGTAATAAAGTATAATTTAGAAAATTGTGAGGTCTTATCAACCGCATCGAAGTCGTCAAATGCGTCTTCATAGACGTTGTAAAAGTAAATTATTTTCATCAATATAAAATTTTAACATCAAAAGTAATAAAGTATACCTCGAATGTGTATGTGAGGCTTAGTAGTAAAGATTTCTTAGGTATGGTTCATTTTCTTCTTATAAATTGTAACTTTGTTAAACCTTGAAGTTTACTTCAAGCAGTAGAGTACCTAATATATAAATAGATTTTCTTTATTTCCTTAGTGAAGGTATTCTTCTAGTATCATCGGTATCGTGTTTTCGAAGGCTTTTTTTATTTAATTCCATAATTTTAACAAGAACATCCTATAAAAATCTCCACTACAAAATTTTGATACCTTTCGTAATATATCAAGCTATCAAAAGTAAATATATACAATAAAGTATAAGACATGAGTCCTACTTACGTTGTGCTCCCACACTACTTTGTAAGCGGGTGGGTTGGCATCGACGTCGCATTCGAAGTACACATCGTCGCCCTCTTCGATATCATTCGGGTTCATCTTGGCACCTAGGTGCATTGTAGCGATTGGTACATCTGTGGAATTACAAACCTTATTCATATATTACTAACGCCTATTTCTCTACACCACGACATAGAGAATATTTGACGCAATTTTATGAGTGCATGAAAGTTTCATTTCTGTGTCGAAAATATATTTTTACCTTATTCCATTCCAGTTACCGCAAATTTGATAAATCAGAATGTGTTGGATGTTCGTTTGTTAGAGTTAGAAATATGATTGGAGAGAGTTCTGGGTGAAGGCATGTTGTTAAAATTCATGCTCTGATGCGTTTCAGCTTTCAGTTTGAAACGAAGTTTTTGGTTGTGCTTGTTTTCTGTGTAGTTTATTCATTAGTCTCAGCTTGTTTCGGTGAAGGGAGCGGATTTTAACTGGCCCGGCAATATTAGCACAATGCTAAATACATAAGCTCTAGGCTAAACCTTAATTTAACTTGGTTCAGAGACTCGATTTTACTATTTTAATATTGACAATATTTCATACTATCGTAGCGCTGTAGCACAAGCGTTGCTACAACCGTATACACAACGATTTTGGGTTCGATTCCCACTAGGCCGAAAGGCCACGAAGGCCGTATTCTTAACGTGTTAAGTGCGGGATACAGCGTGAAGTTAAAAAAAAAATCTTTCACTTTCTCTATCAAAGTTTTTTTGTTAATAATGAGTAATTTTCTACACTGCGCTATGATAACGTCACTACAACTTCAATGCAACCGCAACCACAACCACAAAAACACAGTTGGTATATAATTTATATGAACATATTGAAAGCAATATATCTATATTTATATGTAAATTAATATTAAAAAATCGAATTTGCTACTATTGTGACTCAAAAAGATACAAGAACTATGTCACAAAAACAGTCAAATATTTTTTTTATATAATTTTAATAAAAAAATATCTCCATATTTTATAATAACTCTGAAAAACCATTAAGGATAAAATTTCTGTAGAATTGCTTATTATTTGCAAAGTTAAAACGTAAAACGTTAAACAGTAGACACGAAATTACCTGATATTTAAATAAAACTTTGTTATACTTTGTATGGAAAGAACCTAAATAATTACAGCGAATTATTTACGGCAATAATCTTGTTAAACCTTTTCTTTATTCGTTATTTAGAGGCTTAGATATATATCTGACTAGCGGACGCGCGCAGCTCCGCTTGCTTATTTTGGGGGTGAATTCTAATAAACCATAAAACATGTGTTCAATGAAATATTTTTAAGAGTCTAAATTTCTAATTTTATAAATATCGGTGGCGATTTAAAAAATTTTCCATACAAAGCACCCCTTTGCACCCTTAGGGGGTGAATTCTAGAAAACCATGAAACACATGTTCAATTAAATACTTTTAACAGTCTGAATTTCAAATTTTATAAAAATTGGTGATGATTTAAAAAAAAAACTATACAGACTTTCAACCCCTTATATGCACCCTTAGGGGCAGAATTATAGAAAACGATGAAACACGTGTTCAATTAAATACTATTAAAAATCTAAATTTAAAATTTTATGAAAGTCGGTGCCGATTTAATTTTTTTTTCATACAAACTTTCAACCCCTATTTCACCCCTTTAGGATTAAAATTTTTCAAAATCTCTTCTTAGTGGATGTCCAGATTACGACAGTAAACATCTGTCTAAATTGCACGTTTCTGCCCGGTTACGGCTGTGCGCGCGTCTTACCTCAGTCAGTGAGGACAAGTCCTTTTATATATATAGATTATTTTATTTCCAGCTTCACACTAAGGGACAGGCGATTCAGAATTGTATAATTATGAGGAACACTGCCCAGCCAATGCATATGCTGACCAAGTTGCATATTCTTGCACAACCTCGTTTGTAGCGTGACTGGTCTCGCATGACTATTAAACATAATTTTCGTTTCGTCATGATTCATCCTGTGAGACCCACCAGTCTTGAAGACTCACCCAGACCATTCAGTTTTTCCTCCATAGTCTGCAGAGTTTCCACCATGATGACTATGTCAAGGCAGCGGTAAACAGTTTTTGAGAGATAATATCTCACTGTCTTACCCTTTGATGCAATTGGATTAGCCTGGTGCTGTGATTTTGTACTTGGACAGTTTGTGTCTTAAGAATTTGGCTAAAAGTGGAGAACGAGAACAGTGCTAAGGCACTCTGTCTCACGTTCCCTAAGCCTACCCTGCTATGTTTGGGATACAGAGCGAAGTAAAAAAAATCTGTTTTCATTAACACACTTCCCTTCCCGATTTTCCACAGAATTCTCTCGCATTTTAAGCGTGTATATTATACTATGTAATATATAAACGTCTATATTGTATAGTGATTGTCTCTAAAGTAATACGTTCCTGTTAAGCCTCAAGGTCTGTCCCTTAGCTTTATACACCTTTGTCGTTAAGAAACGCCAAGTTGTATTATTTTATGCTGTCGCACTAAAGACGGGTCTTATCGAAAGGTTTTATGTTGTATACGGCTTAGTGTTGTTTGTTACCTATTTTCTGTTTTTATACATACCCTTTATTTAAACAAGGACTTGCAATTTTAGTTCTTTTTAAATATTTAAATAGAAACGTAAAAAATGTTTAACTGAACTGGAACTCGCGCCTCTTGGAATCGTCATAATTCTAGTATGTAGATAAATCTTAAAAAAAAGGAAAAAAATATATAAAATATTTTAAATACTTACAATAAACATTTAGTGGCAATTTGCTTTCTATAACAGTTTTATTAAATTTTGAATGTTCCGCTCTACACGTGAGCACCTTCTCGTTGTGCTCCTTCTGAGGTGTCCACGCCAGTAGCGATTGCGTCTCGTTTCTGTCGTCTAAATCCTGCGAAATATATTTATATAAGTTTATTATTATAGATATTATTTGATTTGATGATATTATAAGATTTTTTATCTTCTTTTCTTTTGTGAAAACATAAATGAACAATAATAAATGTAAAAAAATATTATTGGACGTTTCCCAAGAGGTACAAATTCGTACAAAGTGTCGCTACGATTAAATTTTCATATTAAAAATATTTTAATATATTTGTATAAGTTGTTGATTTCTTAAGTAATAGGTATAACAATGTTAAATATGGTTTTATTGGAAAATTACTTTTTGTTTCTTTAGGCTTGCATTTAGAAGAGTGCAACGAATTAAAAAGCGACACTTTTGTGTTATTGGCATCTATCTATACAAAGCTATTTAAATGTAAGAGAAATTGTGTAAAGCCGTAATTTACTTAAGTAAATAAGGAAAGGTGTATTTTACAGATAGATATTCTTATAATAGTATTTGAAACTACAGCTATCACGTGAATTACACTAATAATAATAATAATAGCTACACGCTTTATCGCTCACGCAGCAGGGTAAGCAGAGGGAACCTAGTGTTAAGACACGTTTTCCACTTTCCGCCGAATTTGAAAGGCGTTGCATGTTGGGTGGCGGAATTTAACGCCGCGCTTTGTCTCGACGTCACAGTGAAGATATGAGAATGTAAATACATTCGTAGACTAAGATGTACATCATCTACGATATACAAGTATATCTTATAAATTCAAAACCATTATTGTAAAAGATAATTTCAATTCCAAAACCGAACAATTATAATTATATTTATCTCTTTGTACCAGAGTTACCACAAAATAGCAGGAAACAACTTTGTTGAATATAATATTACGTAATGTTGAAATTAATTTAAAATACATTCATTTTGAGTTCATTTATGAGCTTGAAAATGTGTAACTATTATAATAATTACATGTGATATCGTAATATTGATATGATAGTAGAAATCTTTTAAATTTCTATAGTCAAATGGATAAAGGAAGCCTTAGAGATTTATCATGTCTGTCTGTCAACCTGTTTGTTCTCATGTCAAAGCCATTGTATTTTACTGTCACATCTCCCATATATTGGATGACAAACAAAGATGATCTGGTAATTTTATTCTGAATATATGTCAAAGTAAAATATATGAAATATATTTTCAAAATCCAGTACCAACTTTTGTTGCTACAAAACTATAAAAATATAATATTTATGCTTTATTGGGTCGACAAAAATACGAAAAATCGTTTCAGCTCATCCTTAAATTTATCAACTTATGTAGGTCAGTTCGAAATTTTACAATGTTAGATGTACCTGGAATGTTAGATTTATAGAAGGATTATTCTATAGTTAGATTAATAGTACTATATGGCTTTAGATAATTAGTACTAAGAGATACAATTTTAGATTCTATAACACTAACTAAACTAAACTAGAACACACCTTCTATTTGATTTTAAAAATAAATTTTGAATCATTTCACCCTGAGGTTTTGCAGCTACAGGCTTTCTTATATGATTGGGCTGACCGAGAGGATCTGTATCCCGCACACAACATAGTAGGTAGAAGGAACCTGGGTAGCTAGTGTTGAGACACTCCTTCACTTCACTTCTGTTCCAGATTACTGCTCCAACATACATTACATGTTGAGTGTTGGATTTTAACAATGCTTCGTCTAGCCAGAAAATAAAAATCTCTTCCCCCTATACGAGAATCAAGGCCACAATCAATATTTTTAAGATTTTCAACCTTTAATCTATTAGCATAAGCTCTATACTCTTCAATAGTTAATTTAATTTTATAAGCAATATATATTCTGATACCCACTTATAAAGTGTAATCCTTCTTTAAGTATTTAAGCCAAGGGCGATTCGTTAACACACTAGGTTAGATTAATTAAAGGATCTTAACGCCGAACCGGGTGCCAAGGCTTAGCGGGATCTTTGAAGCGTGAAAGATAGCCAACGAAATCTCTACGACTATTTCACTGGTTAAAATTCAATAGGAAATGGTAGATGAAATTGGAATTTTCAGAACGTTTTCAATTGCTTTTGGTTGAATATTTTTACTGTGTTGGAATGATTTATTTATAAATTTATCTTTGTTAAAGTAAATAATTATCATAATTTCGCACTTAATAAAATAAAATAACATTTGAGAGGGCGTCGCGGTATAGATGGCCACAACACCATGACGGCAAATGTGCGACTATACTGGGTTCGATTCCCCCGCTCGGAGGAATCAAATATTTAATATTTATGTTTCCTCACTCAACACGTAATGTGGAAAAAAAAACAGTTTATACATAATTTTAATCTTCAAAATAGTCGTCATTTACGTAATTAAATGCTGCCAGCATTTTTTAATACATTAGTACAGACAACCTTGTGTAAACACAATTAATTCTGCCCTCGCTGTTAATCTTAGAGATAATACGTGTTGAGGGTGAAATGGAAATATATTATTACTATTTTCATTTATATTTTTAAAAATTATATATTTTCAAGTCCATTCAACACGCAAAACCTCGAGAATTGCGTGAATAGTGGGAAACGGAAGGGAGTGTCTTAACATAAGGTACCCAGGTACCCTCTGCCTACCCTGCTATGTACGGTATATAGCGTGAAGCTGGAAAAATATACATATTTTTGAAAGGGATCGGCACCCACAAACATCGACCACCCATCACTTCCAAATAGAATACCACGATGGCGAAACAACAAATCGAAAATAAAATAAGTTTTATATTTCATCAATCAATTTTCCGAACGACAAATCGCATTTCCCAAGAAATAACAAAATCGACATTCCCATACCCGCAGTGCATTTTTAGACGTAATATAAGTCATCAGCTCGCAAATGTTAGCTCCGCAAATATTTGCTACGTAGAAACGCCGTTCTGTTTTAAGAACCTTTTCACGTGAAATCATTTGCTTATTTATACTGCGTATGTAAATTTATTTAGCGTGTGTTCGCGAGTGTTGGTACATACTCGTTGCTTGGTTTTTAGTTTTACGCTTTTTCCATTTCTTTCAAGCTTAATTTTAATATGGTGAAACGTGGTGATTTATATGAAAGGTTTTGATGTATTTTTTTAAGCTTCACACTGTATTTGCAAGCAGGGTAGGCAGAGGGTGCGTTGTGGTAAAACACTCCGTTCGCCACTTTCAGCCAAATTCTGGAGGCATTGGGTGTTGAGTGGTGGAACTCAACGCCGCAGTTTGCGTCGACATCAGAGCCAAGAAATAAAAATATTAAATATTTTCTCGATTGAAAATTGAACCCATAACCTGTCGCGTTCACAGTCACACGCCCTTATGCCGCCACTGGCCTCTTAAACCAATGATTTAATAAAATAACTTTTTGATATGGGAGGACGTGATATCATTGGAATTGGATATTAGAGGGTAACGATATGTATATTTTCAAGCATGTGTGTTCATTCATTAATCAATTAATTAATTTCAGTATTTGTATATTAGCCCACAGGTTTCTCGGTAAAAAGGGTTGTGCGTTTCATAGTTCCCACTTGTTGGACTTAATTGTTTTAATTTCCTTGCACCAAAAATAATAATAATAAAAAGAAAAAAGAAAGAAATTTCAGAGATACAGATATGATTCGCTCTATTTAGCTAAATTGTTTTGCGACAGCGATAAACTAAAAAAGAAATACAATATTTGTTATGTAGGGACAATCCATATATTTTGTATGAAACTTGTAAAACAACTGCACTACAATGCTATTTGTAACGTTTTGCATCTGTAGAGAGCCAACTGAACTTTATTATTTAAGCTTACACCATATGTCCATTCATCTGTCTGTTACAGTACTGGGTCTCTTAAATAATTCTTGTTTTCCTGTCGGTGTTATGTTATAGTTGAACAGAAAATATTACGAGGTAAGTAGAATTCGTAGTAAGTCGTATATCGTGTTCTTATAACAATAATTAGTTGAGATTTTATTTTATATTTTTAAATTCATAATATTTTAAAAATGATGAGTTAGGTTCACATGAGTGACTTTACTTATACTGAACATCTATATGTATAAAAGCACTTGTCCTCACTGACTGAGGTAAGACGCACGCACAGCCGTAACCGCTGTGCGTAGAAACGTGGAATTTGGACAGATGCTTACTTTCGTAATCTGGACATCCACTAAGAAGGGATTTTGAAAAATTTTAACCCTAAAGGGGTGAAATTGGGGTTGAAAGTTTGTATGGAAAAAAAATTAAATCGGCACCAATTTTTATAAAATTTGAAATTTACATTTTCAAAAGTATTTAATTGAGCACGTATTTCATCGTTTTTTGGAATTCTCCCCCTAAGGATGCAAATAAGGGGTTGAAAGTTAATATGGAAAAAGCTTTAAATCGCTACCGATATTTTTAAAATTTGAAATTGAGACTCTTAAAAATATTTCATTGAAGACGTGTTTCATGGTTTATCAGAATTCACCCCTAAGAGTGCAAATAAGCATGCGAAGCTGCGCGCGTCCGCTAGTTATATTATAAACTTTAATTTTTTTTTACGGCAACAAAGTAATCCTATGAGGGAACCTTTTTTTTAATTACGGAACCCTAAAATAAATATTACCTGTTGTTTAGTAACAGAATTCAACTGCTTCCCGCCCAGCCACCACGTTATCGTCGCTGGTGGCCGCGCACCAGTCGATTTGCACCAAAGCTCCGCTTGTCTACCCACTGACAGGGGTTGTTCTCTTGACAAAATCTCCACTGATAACGGCCTCACTGGGAACAAAATGTTAATTAAGGTTTATCTATAAAATTTTAGGGTCATCGTAAAGTTCATATAAAGTGCGTATAAAGGACAATTTGTGTTTATTTTTGATCAAATGTGTTTTGTTTTGGTAATTATATGAAATAAAATGTAAGTTTCTTAAAATATGTAATATATAATAGACTTACTTGTAATATTTTATATTTTGACGAATTTTACAAACAGTTAGAACATAATTAAGTCAAATAATTATCTACTTTAAGCTAGATAGTGGAACGTAAGATAACACTTTGTGACATTAGAGTGGAAAAATATAAAATTAAATATAACGTCAACAGCGCAACCCAACTTCACGTTTATTTAGCATAGCTGGGTCAGAAGAGCTGACCTAGTGTTAAGACCTCCGTTTCAAACTTTCCGCCAAATTTACGAAACATGATGTGAACGCCCGCCACTCAATGGCGGAACACAACTCCTTTAGACGCGGGGAAACGATAATAAATAAAATATAATCACTTCCGTAAATGGGAATCGAATCTCCAACCGTCGTTTAAAGTCAATTGCTGGCCCAATGCGCCACGACAGCCTTAATAATAGCTTCCGTTTTAAAGGAAATTGAAGCCTATTTAAATGATATAGTACGTATAAATCTTGATAGAAATATAAAATATAATATTTAAATTAAGGTAATAAACCTAAATTCCTTTACTATGCCATTATGTAAATTCAACACGAGTAAATAGTAATAAAATATAACGAAATCTCATAAAGTTGGAACGCAAAAGTTACGGCTATTTACAAAACATATTTAGAACGAATATCAATATAAAATTGCTTCATAATCTTCAAAAGAACTTTATTACTGAAAGATTTTATTCCACTCGTATGTGAAATGTGGTAGCTACAGCTATGTCTTTGAACGTAAAACTTATCGTAGCAGACTTTTATGCTAGCGAACATTTAAGTTTAGACTTTTTTTAGCCTTTATAAGAATATTCATGTATTTTTTAGCTTTATACTTTATTCTATATTTTAATATTATAGCACAAGGAATTTAATGTAAAAAATAAGAGGACCCGACTGGGAATCGAACTCACAACCAACACGTTTACAGTCAGACGTACAATGAAAGAAAAAACTAATAAGTTATTAAAAATTATTACCAAATTTCGTTAATTATGCATCCCATCATCATCTATATTAAATTCAAAATAATGTAAGAAAATGTTATTCTACAAAAATAAAATTTTCGCTACGTAGAGTTCACGAGTATTTCATAAGAATTTCTATTCCTTGAGAGACCGTTAGAAACAAACATTTGTACTATAGCAATTTTCTCGCCGCTCGCTCAAAACTTGCACCTGCAGTGGCTGTTACGTAATTTAACCAAGTAAAACATGTCTGCTATGGAAAGTTGAGAAAGAAAATGTAACCGTAAGGATTTCTTGAACGTAAGCTCATGTACATGTCAGTTGTTTAGTGTCTCAACACTATTTATTGTGTGGCTTGTTTGTTGTATATTTTATAACTTTGTTAAAAATTTTAATACAGTTACAAAGTATAATACAAATCGCATCGTCGGGCGCAGTGGCACAAAAGTCTGATTAAAAAAGAAAGTGACGGTCGTAAGTTCGATTTTGTTTAGTCATGTAAACTATTTTCCTTTCCTTGCTTTAGTACTAACACAAATGGGGTGTTTAGTTTCACTAATTAATATGTAATGTCTTAGCAATACGTTTTCTGTTCCATCCCAGAAGGGAAGGCATATACTCACGATTCGGAGTAAAGCTAAAAAGAAGAACCTTTGCCTCGACACCAGAGAGAGGATTCCCTGGAGTGAGAATCCAAGTCACAATTTATCTTGTTTACAGTTACACTGGCCTTTGTTTTAATTTTTCTACTAATTAATGTCAGGACCCCTTCCATTTTCCAATAAACAAAATTAACCTTAATTATAACCACAGCTTATCCCTTCTATAAACACTTTGTATCCCGCTAAGACACCAAACTAATTAAATATTACGAAACACGCTATTCATCCTCCAAAAACAAAAGGTCCCCCACCCATTTTCATCCACCCTATATATAATTATCTAACGTACAAAAACTATTTTATCACGCTTCGATATATTGATTTACACGGTGCCTTGTTTAGACAAAAACAACGGATTTCCATTTACTACGGAACGGAACACCTTTCTCGATCCATATACATTCATTAAAGGCCTAATGCGTTCTCACCAGATTTCGGGTCATATCCCCTTTTAATAAATCACCAAGGCTTTCTCATTAGAAAGACTAGCTTTGATATGAAATAATCTGCAGTAATCAATTATTTGTGCCAGAAAAAGTTTTAAAAGCTTGAAAGTTTGTAATATATTAATTTTCATATGAGTTTCACATTTTTTATTTACGCCCGATTTCAAGCGTATGTGACACACGCGATGAATGCAGAATTCAGCGGAAGTGGGCAGCGGAGTGTTTTAACACTAGGCTCCCTCGGTCTACTGTGTGCGGAGTACATCGTGAAACTGAAAAAAAAATACTAACTTTTTATTCTCTTTTTCAGTATATAAAAGGCAGAATTTTTTAACTAAAAAAAGAACTCTCGATAAAAGTGTTGTTTGGTCCACCCTGCACATGTTCAATAGAAGAAAAAGGCCTAGTTAGGACGTGGTCGGAATCGACAAGTACCTTTTGAAGATAAAATTTGAAACTAATATTAGTACTGGACTGTAATACTGGACTGTTAAAATATTTTTTGACGCCATCTCGGCTCAGTGGAGCGTCTGATTGTTAGGACGTTGGTTGTATGTTCAATCTGTTTTATTGACAAAACTTCATTTCCGTCTAATACTTAAACCTATTAAGAAGCTTTATTGAGACAAATAATTGATTACTGCAGATTGTAAGCGCGATAATTCTACCCCGTTCGGCGTAATAAAATATTTTTTATTTCCGCTTTGGCAAGGTAAAGCGTGTTGATTTTCTTTTCTCAACAAGTAATATCTTTGATACGGATATGTGAAAAGTAGAATGTCTTGACACTATCTCTGTTATGCTAAAACATGAAGTTGAAAAGAAAAATTGGTACTGTTGATGAACTATGGGTGCCTGGAAGTTAAGTTTTTGCGCATATTATAGTTGGATAGAAAATAATAAAAAGTAAGGAATAACTAACTAAGCTAACTTCAGGGCGGTCACAACTCTACGACCATACTATATATATAGTACATAATTAAAACTAAATCAAAATTACTTACAATACAAATCAATTCGCACTGAAGCTCTCAAAGGCGGAGAAAGCATAGTATTATCAGCCGTACAAGTGTATACGGAGGACAGGTGAGCCCTCGTAGCGTTTGTTACTGTGAGCGTCAGCGACCTGCTGCTACCTGCTGGCTGGAGCTCGCTTGGGGACAGTGTCGATAGTACAGTGTCGCCTTGTAACCATTGTACCCGGGGAGTGGGGTTGCCTATGGAAATATAAAAAGAAAATATATAATTAATACATGAAATAATAAAAGAAATTGTTTTATTATCTTTATGCAATTACTAACGTAACGTTGCAGGTTGTTTTGATACCCATTTGTTATATTTTTACTCACTACTCAATGCTCTCAAGATTTATTAATATAAAAAAATATAGAAAAAAGGAAATAGCAGTGTAAAATTGTCATAAAAAATGCTGATGATAAAATATGTTACTAAAAAGATTATAAAAATATAAACGTAAAAATGGAGATGGATATCACTTACTTGATTACATTCTTATAAAAATACTAAAGGTTAAGTCAGCAATTTATTTTACATAGATATGCATATTTCTTACAATGAACTATTTAAATTTTAGTACTGTAATAGTGATAAAGGCATATGTAAATATAAAATAACTATAATTTATATCCCTTATATTTCGCCTCATTCTGAAACCATTATGTGTGTCGGAGCCCAATGCAGCAATTTGCCTCGAGATCATTGCGAAGAAATGAAAATATTAAATATTTATATATTTTCCTCGAGTGGGAATCGAACCCACAACTTATCGCGCTTACCGTCACACGCTTGTGCTTCTACACCACGACTGACGTCATAAGTTTGCTGGGAAGTACAAATAATCAAAATTCATCATACCTAATATAAATAATATCTAATTGCATCAATATCACATACATACATTATGTGGAACTCATGACCTCATTTTTTGACATCGTCTAAAACCCTTATAACTTTCGAATATATTTTCCCAAATAATTTATCTCAAGATAAAGAAAGAAACAATTGATTCCATTAAAAAATAACAAAAACCATTGAGCCCCAACCTGATTGACATATTACGTTAAAAAGAACAATTCTTAGTAAAACTCATTTATCAGATTCTCTGGAAGACAAAAAGAGGGTGAGGAAAAGGCAAATCATGTACTCACCGCCGTTTACAGAGCAAATAAGTTTGAAATTGCCCCCTTCGTTGTAGGGGCCGGCGATGCCAGATATTTCTTTGCCAAACTCGTCAAAGATCATCGGCTTAGATGGGAGCTCTGTGGAAAAAGTATACTGTTATATACAATGTAGATAGAAATAACTTATTTTTTATGTTTTAGATGAAATGTGTTTTTTTCGTCTATTGCGAGTGTTTTTAAACCTTAAATGCATATTGTCTACATGAAGAAATCATTGAATATAGTCATTACCTAGATTGAAAATTGAACCCACGATCATCGTTTACAATTAAATTCTTTCCCACTGTACCACGATGGTTTCCAATATATAAAACATGTTTATATATTTGTCAATGTAAAAAATAATAAACTTCTACAAAAATATTTTAAAACAAGGCTTTAATTAAGCTCTCATAATTTTCGCTTACGTCGGATAATTCATTGGCCATATTGAA
The DNA here is from genome assembly GCA_000313835.2 of Heliconius melpomene melpomene. Taxonomy (NCBI): domain Eukaryota; kingdom Metazoa; phylum Arthropoda; class Insecta; order Lepidoptera; family Nymphalidae; genus Heliconius; species Heliconius melpomene. The sequence continues at coordinate 59,122 of HE671321.1, read as the reverse complement.
ATTATACGATAAATTGATTCTGATTTCAGCGTAAACGAATTTTTCGACATTCATGAAAAGTTATTGTTTTTTATAATGATCATTATTGTAGGAAAGTGGCGGAAGCGGAAGTGTTTTAATGGGAATAGATTATCTGAACTGTAGGTTCCCAGGTTCCCTATGCCTATCCTACTGTGTACGGGATCTAGCGTGAAGCTATAAAAAATATTATTATATAGAGAAATACTTTTCTTAGGTTGTCACGGTATAATGTATGACTCCAAACAGAATGGAAACTACGCGGCGTAGAACGCAACCTGTTGGTCTGTGGGTGTATTGAGTGCACTAGAGAGGAGAGGATTTCTCAAAAAAAATCTATGGGAAGGAGAAAAAACTATTCAACCTTTTATAGTCCATAATAAAGTATAATAAAATAATAGAATAAGATCCATTCCTCTAAAGAAAAACAAAACAAGTTACAAATAATGAATTATATAGGACAAATACTAACACTATATCAATTTCCGATGCTGACTGACAATTTTTCCGCAAATACTCTACGAAGCTATCAAGTGATGACTCACAGTAAAATAGATATCTGCTATCTCCGTGCTAGCTTGTATGAAAGTTTTTAAAGTAATGAGTAAATGTGTTTCAGAGATACGGTGTTGTACGAATGTTCTAAATATAGTCTATGTACCTTGTATTTTTTACGTATCTTTTAGAAAAAAAAATTGTGGTTTGGATAGCGTAACCTAGCACCGTATTGTGCATATGATAGGTATTTGCCTCCCCCTGTAAAGTAGATAATTTTTATTGTGGGCGCGATTCCCATCCAATGTAATATTTATTTTTTATTTCCTCGTTCTACGAATTCATCTTAGAAAACCTTCTTTCATATTAACATACGCTACATAATCGATTTTTAGCATCACAAAAATTATATGAGGAATATAAAAACAAAATTAAATATTTTATATTTAGCTTCCATTCCGTTTTATATTTCCAAATTCCCATTTTACGAAATCTACATTTTAAATTCATCCAGCTTTAACTACTTCCCGTGGAAATGGATAATTTTCTAACTAGCGCTCATTCTTTTATTACGAAAGTCTTATATTTAAAAATGCGAATCGCGTTACGGAATCACATTGCGAGTTGGTTTAACTCAGAATTTTCTGTTGTTCTCTCTACAAAATAAGCCGTAATTACTGCTGTTGGAAGCGAAACGTTTACAAATTATTCTTTCACCTGAATTAACTTTGCCTAGTTCAAGTATAGAACCAGATTAATAAATTATATTATTTCAAGTGAATTTTGGTGGACAGTCTATTATTTTAAGTATTTTGACTTTTTTTAGCTTCCGTTTCCATTAGGACACTTCCGTTACCCACTTTCCACCGCATTCTGGAGGCACTGCGTGATGAGTGGCGGAACTCAACGACGCGCTCGACAACAGAGCAAAAATATAAAAATATAGATTTAAATAAATAAAATTTAATTATAGAAATATTTAATACAGTAATTTCCAAATATAGGCAGGCATATAAATATGACTTCTAATCTTGAAACACCATTTACTAATCCTACGTAAGTAGAACACGACAAAAGAAATAAAAACATTTTCACTGACTGAATAAAACAAAGGATGGGACCGAGAAATTGGGACTAGACTAAAAGGTAACACAAATATTCTTTCTTGTTTATTGTATTATACCTGTTTATTGTATTATAATGTATCTTTTTTTTAATTAGTGGATTTTATAGCCGCGCTCACCATCGTGTCCCGCTATGTTCATTTATTTTTATGCGTTATCTAAAAATATTTTTGTAGTCTTAGGAGTAATATGTTAAAAAAGTAGCAAGATATATATTTCCTTTAATTTCGTGTTTTTAATCTGTTTTGTGGACAAGAAAAAATTAAGTTATGTTGCTACAGTAGGCTAGAGTCTGACTGAGAGCGTAATGTGGGTTTGATTCTCACTCAGACAATCTCTAGAGAATAACAGATTTAAATGTATATAAAAAAAATTACAATAACTTAAATCTAATAAACATAAATTACTATCGATTCGGGAGGAAATTCTACAATATAAAACGATTGTAAATAACAACTAATTTAATTAAAGTTTACATTTTGTTCCTACGTATTATGCGAACATGGAAAAATCAAATCCTACGTATCTTCAAACAAGTAAATTGCGGATAAACACACGGACGAACGTGGCCGGCGAGATGAGGATGTTTTCGTTGACTTAGAACTAGGGTCGGACGAAAACCTTGTGAAAATACCACCTTCTTTACTTTTGCTGAGTTTCGAAACGTTTTTACGTATTTGTTTAGTCATCGAAAAATTTGAAGAATAGTTTAAGTACAAATTATATATAAGCGGTGTCAATAGGTTAGATATATAGATTATATATTCATTTTGGTGTTAATTTTGAATAATATACGAGTTTGTATATAAGAGGACATCATGGCGCAGCCTCTGGCTGTAAACACAACGGTTGTTGTCAGTTCGGTTTCCACCCGTAATAATTATTTCGTTTATTTCCTCGCTTTGGTTAGAAGACAAATATGGGTTTGAGTTTCGCCACTCAACATAAAATATCTGGAAAATTAGATGGAAAGTGGGGACCAGGATGTCTTATCATTTAATTCCTCTAACGTGAAACCACCATCAATATCATTTTTACCCGACTGCGACAAAGCCCAAATATTAAAGAATTGTAAATTATTTTTATAATATAATACATTGTATACACAATTTCTATACTAAACCTTTGCAATAAAAAAGAAGCGGTAAAAGCAAAATATTTTTAAAACATTCACTATAAGGGTTGATATTATGAAAGTTACAAAAAAAAATATGGAAACCACGTCACCTCAGTAAATTGCGAATAAATAGAAAATGGGTCCGTCGTGGATTTCAAACAAAAGGGTTTTGCTGTGGCCCATGAGTATTCTGCACTGTATCTGGATAATAGCCGGTCACTTTTGTAGGCATTTGGTAAAACGCTGATATCGATATACGAACAGCTGTTTCACGATATTATTTTGTGTTTTTTCGTTTATATTATTTTCTTCGCTTCCCGCTGTGAAGCGTGAAGCTGATATATTTTTTTAATCGATTGAGAATCGAACCCCCAATCGCTATAGCTATGTGGGTAGTACGTGACCTATTTTGTACTATAAATTGCTTACATTACTATTGCAGCAGTGACAATCTGTATACTTAATAGGAGTCTTTTAACATCGTCGAATAAACTGGTAAGTTACCCTATACACTAATTTCTACTTAATAATGTAAAACAAAAGTGTTTGGTTGAACACGCGTATATCAATAAATACTAGTACTAGTACAAATAAAAAAGTATTGGATAGTCCATTTAACAAGAAATATATACTCATTGATATCTACATAATATAATATTTGCCTTGCTATATCAGTTCCTGGAGTGAGAACTCCCGGACGCCCAAGAAAGCGCTGGTTGGATGTCGTGATGCAGGACATGAGTCACACAGGCCAATGGTCTAACCACCGAGGACGCAAAAGACCGAGCAAAGTGGAGTAGGTTGAGTAGGAAGGCAGACCCTGGCAATAGCCGGGATTAATGCCAGCAGGAAGAAGATCTACATAATATAATATTTGTTTATGGAATATTATTATCAATCATAATTTCACTAAATTAAACCATCAAAGTTTAAATACGCATCAGCTTCTACACGGTATAAGTGAAAGTAGGTCACAAAACAATATAACCCCTAATTTAATTTTCGTCATAATCAACGATATTATTTTATACATTGTGACTTGGCGTTTTGTTGTCGATTAACATACTTCAGACCCTTATGGCGCAGTGGGACAGATGACAGACGTCTGTAGGTTTGACTCCTGGGAAGGGAAATGTTTATATTTTAAATATTTTTACTTAATTGTTTATTTTTTCTTACGTACTTGATTCGTGGGATCGAACCCACTGCTATAGCGCTTACAGTCAGAACCCAATGCCCCATTACGGTCTAAATACAATTAAAGTATACAAAATGTGTATTTAAAGTAATTCATTATTCACAAAATTATTTTACAATGCTTTTACTAAATGAATTCTCTTGAATATAAAGTAACAACGTAAAAAGTAACAAGATAAAGAGAATGTTATTTCATTTTCACGCCTCATACTCTGATCACAATCAAACGTGAAACTATTTTGCGACGCAGATTTAGAGGCTATTTTATATAGCAATTTATAAACGTCCAATGGATAAACAACTTGCTTTAAGTTCTTTAAATTTATTTTTATATTTATGTTTAGTGACTAATTACTATTTAATATATATATATATATATTTCTTCACTGTGGTGTCGAGGCCATAACGCGGCGTTTAGTTCTGCCACTTAACACGTAATGCTGCTCTGTCTACCCAAATATATGTTAATTTTTATTTTTTGGGTTTATATACCTTGTGAAGCGGGTGAAAAATAGTCAGCTGGATAGCCAGAGGGAACCTTGTGTTAAGAGACCCCATTCCCCGCTTTCTGCCGAATTCTATATTAATTTATTTTAGTATTTTTGTAACGAAGTAATAAAAAATATACTTATAATTTATGTAACAATATAAATAAATACAGCTTCATGCTGGTAGTATATAGCTATTAGGCAGAGGGAACCTAGGAACCTAATGTTAATTTAGTTCCCCAATTTTCGCCGAATTCTTAAACCATTGTTTGTTCGATCCTGGAACTTAACGCCACAAATACAGCACAGTAATCTCTATTTCATTGGGAATAAATTTATTATTAAAATTCAAGTTACAGTGAAAGTATATTAACTCCAAGCTTAATATCAAACTTTATATTTACGAACTCGCGATTCGAGTGTAAGTCACTCCTACAGTTAGTTTCTTATTTTATTTGCTCGCAATTCTACTTATATATGAGGCTGGCAGTTGTATAAGCGGGGTAACCAAAATTTTTGATAGTTTTTTTTTATTATTATATACAACAGAAATACTCATATGATATTGTTTTTTTAGCTTCATGCTATATCCCGCATACAACAGGGTAGGAAAAGGAAACCTGGGAACCTAGTGTTAAGATACCGAGTTCTCCATTAAGACACTTCCGTTCCCTATTTTTGGCTGAATTCCATTGGCTTTGGAGGCATTACGTGATAAGTGGCAGAACTCAACGCCACCCTTTGCTTCGCAGAGAGAGAAAATGAAAATATTAAATATTTCATTTTTTCGAGTGGAATCGAATCTATAATCTGTCACGTTTACAGTGGCAACCATGTGCTCCTGCACCACGACTGAGCTGGTTAAGTGATAATTTTGCTTGTTAAGATTTTTTAAGAAAAACTTTCTTCCACTATGGTTGTTTATTTGCAGCTCAGTAGAGAGCAGTAGAAGGCAATCCAATCTTTATTTTTCGCCCAACTTTCGAAACTTTACGTGTTAACTCATTGAACTCATTTATTATATATTTTTAACGTTTTTAAAGTTTATTCCATACTGAGGATAGTAAAATTTCTAGTAAAATTTTGTAAACCATAGAAAAGTTTGCTTTGAACATGGCGCACGCATTTGAAATTTCCAATTACATTTTTTTAAACGTTTTCTAAAAAAATCATAAACATTAAAGTAATAAATCATTATAAAAAAGTACTAAAATACAAATATTTTGGGATATCACATTTGTGGACTGAATTCTACTATATGTAACCTACTTATAATACAAGTTCAGACTCGGTAATAAGAGACTCGGCAAGACAGTTCTTGCCTACGTTTTTCCTCATAAGGCTGTATAAGCTGTGAATTGTTTGAAGCATTCTGGATGGAAATACAATTGTCTTTTAGATTGTGATTACAAATACAATGTTTTATTGTATTTCTATTTACTTTTGATTGTAAATGCGGCTGTTGTGGGTTTGATTCCTAATTTGGGGGCCTGAATTACTTTTAAACGACCTTAGAGCTATGGATTGGGTGAACAGATATTTCCTAGTGCTTCCATTATGCTCTATAAGCTTCCATATTATTTTTCCCAATTTAGAGCACTTCTTACAATGTTATCTATGAGAAAATAAAATAATCTTAAATTAGCATAGTTTGCTACAATGAAGTCGGTTGTTTTTGTTAAAAATATATTAATACTAGCGACCCCCTTGCGGCTTCGCCCGCTTTTACTACTGGATTATTCATATAATGTATGTTTGCAAAGCACTTAAGATAATGTGAAAATTAATTAAACCCTAATGCAACCCGCATTTTCGTAGTTTCAATAAGGATTTTCCAATTGTTTTACACAGCAAGGATTTTTTAGTACGTACCGTAATTTTAAATCTGTGCTACTAATCTTTTCAAGTACTTATTAAAATATTTTTAAATGACTATTTTTAGATAGTTAAATGTCGATTTTTAAACGGAAGAAATTATGAACAAAAGCCTACCTACTAATAACTACTACAAAAAATATGAAACCAAATATATCGCGCTGAAATAATACATTCAACTCCAATTATCCAATACGTGCAAACGCATCTAAATCTTCGTTGCTATGTCTCTATAGCGGGCGGGTTTTTTTTCGAGCTTGTGGTTAATGCTGAAGAGGGTATTCTGTCCCTGATGAAAAGCAAGCACTATGTGGCTGCCTGTGAGGAAAATTAAATAGAATGCATTGGCCGGGAATCGAACCCGGGCTCGCGTGGCAGTCGAGCATTCTACCACTGAACCACCGATGACTGCTCATCACGCGCTTGTATAAGCAAAACGTCGCGGGGCGGCAAGGATGTTTTGATATTGTAACAACTTCTAAAGTACTTATTAAAATGAAAAAACAGTAAAAGACAGTTTTGATCTACATTAAATGGCCAACGTAACTAATATACTTATTTATATGCTGAGAGTAAGGGATAAGTAAAACTTGAGTCGGCACAGCTGATGTATCAACGGCGGGATGTGTCAACAATTAAATGCGTTTTTCTCTAATACTACTCGCAATTTCGAAATAGTGTAAAAAACAAATTTTATCTTCGTTTAACGTAGAAAATTAATAAAGTATTTTAAAGGATAAGGATTAATACCATTATGGAAAAATATCCCTCACAATAAAAAATATATTGAAATTACTATTTTTAGACAGAAATATGATCACTACACGTTATTCTTAAAAGATAAAAATATGCTCTCGCGGACTTTTTTGTAGATCTTATTAAGAGGAACAATACTCCAGTACATTATTTTCATGTAGTACTTACCATTAAAGCAGCGCATGCGCGAAAGTGTCTCAACGGGTAGGACTTTAGACACATTTATCGTATTTATGTTAATTTACATAAGAATGTACAAATAATAAACTATATATAAACCTTCCCTGAAAAATACTCGACCTAATGGTGAAAACCGCATAAAAATCCGTTGGGTGGTTTAGAAGAAGAAGAGTTAGAAAGTTTAGACAGACACGAAAAGCGACTTTGTTTTATAAGATATAGGATAGGATATAAATATATAAATATATATATATAATATAAAGGCCATCCGCGGCGGTTCGCTTATATTAGTGAGAAATGATATACATTGTAAATCGCGACCAGATATAGTAGCTCTCTCCGACTAACGCTCCATTGAATTGTCCTGCGTTGAATTCAATAGACATATTATAGTATGCGTGTATCGACCCCCCTCAGGTAGTTCTCAGGTTGAAGTATTTGAAGAAAAAATGGAGGATGTTTTGAATAATTTGAGTTCGAATAGTAAATCTTTAATCGTATGCGGAGACTTTAATAAAGATATACTACAAGTGACATCATTAAGCCTTCGTCTTTCAAACTTATTTAAATCTTTTAATTTGTTTAATATTTTCTCTGAACCAACTCGTATAACGAATACGTCCGCTACTTGTATAGATAATGTTTTTTGTCATTGTGAGACTGTAGAAAAACAAATTATTACTAATCTTAGCTCGGATCATTGTGGTCAAATGTTTTCGGTAATAGATAAAACTTTTAAAAGCCTTAATTTAAAGAAAACTGGTGACTTATGGGGCATGTCTGTTAAAGTTTTTAATTCAATTATACCTAATATTGCTCCATACCTTGCTCTAATTTTTAACAATTGTGTAGAATCCGATACTTTTCCTGATTTAATGAAATATAGCAAAATAGTGCCGCTTTACAAAAGTGGAGATAGATCTGAGCCTGGAAATTACAGACCGATTTCTGTTTTGCCATACTTAAGTAAAATATTTGAAAAAATAATGTTCAACCAGCTCACAATTTTCTTAAATATTAACAATTGTTTCCATAGTGAGCAATATGGTTTCACCAAAGGTAGGTCCACTACGGATGCGGGTGCTGCATTCCTAAAGCACATTTTTGACGCGTGGGAGAGGTCACAAAATGCAATTGGAGTGTTTGTGACTTATCCAAAAGCCATTGATTGCGTTAGACCATGTAACTCTGTTGTTAAAAACTAAAACATTATGGTATACAGGATACTGCCCTTGACCTTATTGCCTCATATCTAAACCAAAGAATCCAGACGGTTAGTATAAATAATGTAAAATCATCTGGATCTCCTCTAAAGATGGGCGTTCCACAAGGATCTATACTTGGTCCTCTTTTATTTCTTCTTTATATTAACGATCTGCCTTTTTATGTGATATTGTACTTTTCGCGGATGATACCTCTTTAATATTTAAGGTTGACAGAAATATAATAAACTGTGACGAAGTGAATAGTGCATTATCGCATATTCTTCGTTGGTTTGATGTTAATAATCTAATGTTAAATGCTAAAAGAACGAAATGCATCGAGTTTGCCTTACCAAATGTTAAAAAACATAATTTAATGTAATAATTAAAGGAGAACCTCTTAATGTGTCGGAATCAGCTATTT
>HE671321.1:0-50146 GCA_000313835.2 Heliconius melpomene melpomene | reverse complement strand
GGGACCGCCCGCGTGGCAGGCGAACATTCTACCACTGAACAACCGATGACTGCTCATGACGCGCTTGTATAAGCAAAACGTCGCGGGGCGCGTTTCGCAGCAAGGATGTTTTGATATTGTAACAACTTCTAAAGTACTTATTAAAATGAAAAAACAGTAAAAGACAGTTTTGATCTACATTAAATGGCCAAACGTAACTAATATACTTATTTATATGCTGAGAGTAAGGGATAAGTAAAACTTGAGTCGGCACAGCTGATGTATCAACGGCGGGATGTGTCAACAATTAAATGCGTTTTTCTCTTAAACTATTCGCAATTTCGAAATAGTGTAAACAGCAAATTTTATCTTCGTTTAACGTAGAAAATTGATAAAGTATTTTAAAGGATAAGGATTAATACCATTATGGAAAAATATCCCTCACAATAAAAAATATATTGAAATTACTATTTTAGACAGAAATATGATCACTACACGTTATTCTTAAAAGATAAAAATATGCTCTCGCGGACTTTTTTGTAGATCTTATTAAGAGGAACAATACTCCAGTACATTATTTTCATGTAGTACTTACCATTAAAGCAGCGCATGCGCGAAAGTGTCTCAACGGGTAGGACTTTAGACACATTTATCCTATTTATGTTAATTTACATAAGAATGTACAAATAATAAACTATATATAAACCTTCCCTGAAAAATACTCGACCTAATGGTGAAAACTGCATAAAAATCCGTTGGGTGGTTTAGAAGAAGAAGAGTTAGAAAGTTCAGACAGACACGAAAAGCGACTTTGTTTTATAAGATATAGGATGTTTCATTTGCCCTTGAAAATGGATAATTTTCAATTTATACAAAGTCTCAAATTCGAATGGAAAATGTAAAACAGAGTGACTTAACACAAAGTTCTCTCAGCCTAACCTGCACAATTCAGTGAATACAAAAAATTTTAATAATAATAAAACAATACCCTTAAGAAATAACTACAGTCAAACCATAAAAAGAAAAGAAAGCCAGATGGCCGTAGTAACAAAGTATACCAGCGCTATATTTCACGGCAGCACTTGAGATAGATGCTCTTTTATAGAGGCACCTTCATTATCGGACACAATGAAAAGGGGATCACGAGCGCGCGTGTCACAAACATAATTATGGAAACGTGCTTCCCTGGAAAAACAGAGAATACGATACAATATGCAATATATTTGTTTTTTTGTGAGGTTTTAGAGATTAGATTGGTAAATATTAAGAATCTAGGTTTTTATATAATCATTTTTTTCAGGTTCAATTCTCAACTAATTTTTTTTAAGTTGTAAGCTTTACTCCGCATATAACAGAGCAGGCAGAGATTCTAAAAGAACTTGATGTTAAGACACTCTACTCTCCAGACTTTATCTTAATGTAAGACATTGATTGCATGTAAAGTGTTGATACTGACGTCGAAATTTTATATTACCAGGATGGAGAAATATTTCACTCCCCCCAGGGGACATCGAAATTACGACCATCGCATCTGCAGTCATACGCAGCCCTGCTATATCTCGATAAGACAGCTCGTTAGCAAAGCCAGTAAATAAAAATATTTTATACCCCCGAAAGGGAATTGAACCCACGACCGTCGCGTGTAGGTATATTCCCAATTATTCATATTAAATAATGTACATTCGTACTATTCTGATCTATTATAATTCCACAAATTGCTTATTAAAAAATGCTATTGTCTGAAAATACAATTTTTAATATCAAGCTGTTCCATACTAGAGTCATCACAGCGAGGCGTGAATTTAAATCTTTATCCTCACGAAATCAACAGGAAAGTTTTACGATTAATGTCGAAAAAAGTTCCTACTTTTTTTTCCCTTACAATTTTTATTGAACGAAATAAAGAAACACATTGGACCTTTGTTGGATCTTGTCTTATATTTGGCTATTCTCTGTAATGATGATTAAATTTTAAATTGTTTTTGTTGTAATATTAGTATAGTAGTGGGACCTATTTCTATTTATTCTTTAGATAGGAACGGAGAGAATCTACTGTTAGTTTTTTAGTTTCATTTTAAAATACACTTATGTATGTCTCTGCTTACCCCTCGAATTCGATACATTACGCGTAGAGTGGTCTTAACTTAACGCCACGCTTATCCTTACTAGAACAGGAAAAAAGAAATGATTTTAAGCATATTATAGGAGATAGAACCCACAAGCATCGCATTTGTAGTCTGACACTGTGTCGTTGTGCCACTGCAGCGTAGTGTTATAACACTGCTTTATCTTCTTTTTATTTAATTCCACCCATAGCAAGATAGGAACCTAGGAATCCAGTGAATATACACTTCATTCTCCACTTTTCGCCGAAATCATGAGGTATTGTGTGTTGAATGGTGTAACTCAACGCCGCACTTTGCCTCGTTAGAAGACCGAGGAAATAAAAATATAAACTATTTCATTCCCCCGAGTGAGAATAGACGCAACCGTCGCGGTTAAGGTCGCAAGCTTGGGCCCTGCACCACGACAACGGAATTCATTTATATTATCTGCAAAAGCAAATTTAAAGGAAGGTCTTTCTTGTCAAAGAAAAGAAGAAGTTAGAAGCTAAAAAAAAGAAGTTCAATAACACTTAAAAAAGGAAACAATTAAATCACTAAAAAATATTAAGAAAAAGATAAAGATCAGAACCTAATTAAACATTGCTTGCTAGTTAACAGAGTTGCAGTTGCCAGTACAAACATGATACACCCCCAGAGACACCCACTCCCAGTATTCCCTGGAAGAACACACTGGAAAGTGCAATTCATGTTTAGACTTCTCAACTTTGGCACCGTTACAAACATTTACTTTAATTTTAAATTGCAACTCTTGGCAATGGAAACAACTAAGTCATATAACATGATTTACGATTCATTTTATGTATTTCAAAGTGATTTATAGCTTTTTATATTCTGGAATATATTAAAGATTGGAATGTTCGCGTTTTCTTTGAAGTATGACTATTGACCTGTTTCATTTTCGTTATGTAAAATGTAGCGCCTTTGGAGCATACTTATATAATATACATAAAAATAGGTTATTAGTTATACTTTTGTAAGTTTATATTTTGTTTGAAAATTAAATTACAATTTATTTAGCTTGTTTGTGCCCCATATACTCGGGTATGCAAAAAATACCTAGTGAATTGTTTCTTTCTGCCCACTCTCTGTCTACGTTCTCTTTCCGCCGCTGTTCACCATATTTCATCTAAACTCGAGATACTGCGAATTAAGTGACAAAACTTATTAATTTATAAGTAATTTATATACTAAGGTTTTTACATATAAACTGAGTAAACTTTAATTTTCAAAGTAATTATGTCATTTTCCATTCAACCTACTGTAAAAATATCTATTCACGAAGTAAATATATCAAAATTATTTAAAAATATTTCTTATAATATACCAAAATTGTTACCTAATACATTTTTGCACAGTGTATTCAGAATTCAGTTCAAACCGCAACACGCCAGTCAATGTAACCGCCTCTCGTAACTGGCTCACTGCTCTCAAACCAAGAATATTATTTATTAAGCTTACAACATAGCCTAGAGGCAATTGTGGCACTGTGTTACAGCATTTGAGTATAAAAGCGATAATTGTGGATTTGAATCTCGAAAATGTAAATTATAACTTTAGACTAAGATAAAAGTGGCGTTAGTTTCCGCTAATCAACACACCGTCTTAATTTAGGGCAATCCGTAGAGACAAGTACTCTTTTCTTCTTCCTCTTGATACTTCAAGACTCTTTACTTTTTACGTTACTGTATATATTTTGGGAGACACGGGAAACTAAACAAAATAGCCAGCTGTTAAAGCTTTCGCCCTATAATAAAAAGAACAAAGAAATTCACTAATTATACTAAGTATATAAATTATCTTTTGTAATTATATTTTACTTTCATGTCCCTTTGATGTAAGTTGAAATAAAATTCAGTTAATATTGAGGTTATTTCACTATAATACTGTAGTATTAAAAACAATTACAGCTATGAAAAAACAGAATAATAAAATTACATATAACATATTTCATCGATACATTCGATTCGTGCCTGTGGTTTAGTTTCTAAATTAAAATAAATCAAATTTAGTTTATAAAAAAAGAATATATTTTTTATATGTTTAAGGAACCCTCTAATAAAAAGGAACTCTCAAACACTCGCGCATGAACTTTCACATCCGTTCAAAGCTATGTAAAAAAATGTATATGTTTTCTAAAAAATTAAGACTTGAATAATTTCAATAGGTACTTGGTAAGTTGTACAGAAAAAAATCTAGTGATCACATTAAAAACTGTCCAATTTATATCTTATAGAGATAATGCTAAGTGATTCTTTTTCAAATTTCAAAATAATTTAAAATACACTTTGATTCTCTTCTTATTTTATTTGATATTGCCCGCTAAAATTATCCTACTTAAGAGAGAAATGTTTAGTTATTTCGTAGAGTCGATATCTATGTACGCACGCACGAAAAACTTTAGGTACTTTTTCTAATATTAAGAATACCTATCCTTTAGTTACTTTTAATCCTTTTGTTAGTTCATTTCAATAACTCAGATAATTTTTTCTAATAATGTGTATCTACTTATTATTCTTTTTGATTATTTGAGCTTATATTTTCTTACTAATTCCATTGAGAATTGAAAATAATTTCATGAATATATTTAATAAATATTCTTATAGTTGAAGCAGGCGTAGCCGCGTCCGGGTCCACTAGTTCCATATATAAACAAAACTATTTCTCACGTTTCCAATTGACTAAATTATTAAACCAAATCGTAGACAATATTCTAAATTCTCGCAATGACTCTCATCAATCCAGCACAACCCAATTTACGTAATCCTTAAACAAAATTAGGCGTTCCAATCAAAAGGTTCACCACACCACCTCTCCCCCATAAAATACCCAAGCCTGTTAAGGAATTACTCGCTTGGAATTTCGTGTCGATGTAGGGATAAAGCTGTAGGAAGTTTTAACGTGTTATCGCGATCCTCACGTCAGCCGTGGATTTTGCTTTTGTATCTTGGATACCAGGAATGTCAAGTCGTGGCTCGAAAATTGTGGTTGTTTATAATGTTTTTAATATGTTATTGTTTTTATATAATTTGTTATTTAAAAACGACTATAAACGTAGCAGGATTCGAACCAGAGTTTTACAAGAGGCCTCACATTCTAAATATTGCCCTTTTCTTAATATGTTATTGTTTTTATAAACACCAATTCAATAAAAATATCCTATATTACAAGGAACTATACTATAAGAAAATATATCTGTAGCAAAATATTCTCACAAATATATTTATTGAGAAAATCCGATAGAAACGCTTGATTTAACAAGAACACTTAAAGTGTTCCACAATTGGCAAACCTAGATACCAATTATTGCTAAAATTTGGACCAGAACAATCATTTTATAGGAGAATTGTCGTACTGAACGGTTGCCAATGATAAAGTAAAGTTTATTCGTATTTCTAGGTAACTTTGTGATGTTTATAATATTATGAATCTCTGGATATAGAGAAATTATTTACAATTTACAGTAGTAATATATTATTGAGCAATACGTCGTTATGTCGCAGTGGAATAGTATCTGATTGTAAACGTGATGGTTGTGGGTTCAATCAGGTTAATTGTTATATTCAAACCAATTCAATATATTTTTTACTAAGTACAAATTACACCGACAGTTTTATTATTTTAGAGGTATTTTTAACAACCCAGTAGATAGGTCAACGCAAAGAGAATAGAGTGCCTTAGCTTAATGTTAAGAAAGTTCCTTTCACGCCTTTCCCTTTGCTCTTTTATTATACGTTCTACGAGTGGGAATCGAACTCCTTACGTCGTTTTAAAAATCAAAAACTAATAATATAAAAATATTTAATTGAAAAATTTATAAGCACAGCTAAAACTAATTCTGAAAGTTTACACATTCACAATTTATAAATTGTATTTTATATTTTCTTCTTTCTTGGCACAGTTGACAGTTGCTTTGAATTTGAATATTTTATGAGAAAATTAAAAATGCAGGCTTCTTCATAGATTTATTTTTATGCAAAAGTTTATTTATTTATTTGTATAGCAAAGATTGAAGTCATTATTTTTAATGTGATAAATGTTATAGTGTTCTAGAAATGCAAATAACTCGTTCCATCGAATGAGGATTAAAGCCGCAACAGCCAAGTTTCAAATCAGATACTGTCACTGCGTTACTACAGGCTTATAAGCTATTAATTATCACGAATTATAATTGAATCATATACGTCTCTTCCATTGATTTTGTAAGGTATGACGAGGTGGTAATATTTGGGTCGTACCAAAATAAGAATGTTGATATTGTTTCTTGATATAAAAAAAATATCTAAATCTAAACTAATGTTCTTTAGTTATTCTATAGAAATTCTATACAAATTATAGAATTTGTATAGAATAACTAAAGAACACTTCGTTACTACTTCATTAGTGCAAATTTTTAATAGCTTTTTTTTAAATTTTCCAATATAATGAAAAAAATATATATAGAAATGTATCGAATCTGCGCATCATTAATTTCGAAACTGACCCAAATTTTTATGGCCCTCGATAGAACTAAAGTCATCTTCGCCTGTTCTCCTCGAACTTTTCTTGTTGATACCAGGATAAAGGCAGGTCAAGTTTATAGCTCTGCTCTGTTTTATCGTGATTATCCCTCGTTTCTCAAAGTTTTTGTTCGTTCGAGGACTTTTTTTTTATTCATTTCTTTCATTCCTTACCTTACGTTTGTTTGTGATTTTTCGGAATTACTAATATTAAGTTTTGTTTTGGTTATGTTTTTATTAAAGGTTTTGTTGTTATTAAAGCTAAATATGACTTAAAATAAACAAAAATTCTTTAACTTTTCAGAATTGTTTGAATTTTACAATAAAAAATAAACTATCGGTTTTAGACGTAGCCGTTTGAGAAACAGAAAAAAGATATTTTTTTTTTTTAACAAATCAATGATATTCTAAATATAGTATTAGAAGGACTATTAGACTCACTCCCAAGGAGTTGAGAGCGGTTTATAAATTCGGTCCTTATATTATAAGCTCAGCTTTACACACAAATGAACACAACTAATAATTTAATTGAATATTAAATAAATCAATCCTAAAAATTACATGACTACAGTAAATTTTATGTTATAACTGTTGGTCTTATATAAATTTTCACATCTTGGTAAAAGGACCCAAAGTTACTTTGTCCTTCGGTTTACATGGAAAAAGAATAATATTAATTACAGAAACTAATATACTTTTGTGCTATTTAAATCCACAGTCGTATACAGTAAAAACCATATTCTTTAATATCTCAATATATTTTATTGTACTGAAGTAATTCTGCTGAATATTCTACAGTAAGTTTCAATACATCCCCATCTCTTTATCAGCATCGAATAATTCAGAATCCATAATGAAGCTACAGCAATAATTTGAGATATGTACATATTTCAATATGAGCATTGCAATCTGTAATTAAATCATTGAATGACTATCGATTAAAACTGATAATTTATAGGGTAAAGAGGATTATTATTTAACATGTAGTATATTATAAAATATATAAAAAAAAATTAAAATTGTAAAATTATATGTTGGTTACGTAATGGTTAGGAATATATGTTTCATTACATTTAGTTGTAAATATGACAATAAAGAGTTAAAACCGTTATTGATCAAGACTGCGAGCGTAAACGCGAAAGGTTGTGGGTTTGATTCCCAGTCGAGCAAATTAAATGTTTCATATTTTCATTTGCAACCTTGCTATATGTTTTATAGTGTGAAGCATATAGCTGCTGAAAAAAATTGCTGAAAAATGTATACAGTACCTACACTAGGTTTTCTCTGAAGCTAATATTTCGAGTAGTTTGGAAACTTATGAACCTATTATTATTTTTTTTTTTTATGGAAAAAGGACAAGGCAAACGAGCGTTCGGGTCACCTGATGATGATCACCGCCGCCCACGACCCCGTGCAGCACCGGAGGAACTACAGGTGCGTTGCCGGCCTTTGAGGTGGAGATAGACGCGCTTCTTGAAGGTACCTATATCGTACCGACCTGGAAACACTGCCGCGGGTAGGCTATTCCACAGTTCGGTGGCGCGTGGAAGGAAATTTCTACGAAACCGCACAGTAGTGGAGTGCAGTGAGTGTATGTATAGAAAAAAAAGTGAGTGTATAGAAAAAAAATATTGAACTAGTCATATCATCTGTGTCTTAAGACTATATTTTTCTCTTTTTCATTCTCCCTGTTTTCCTCGTTGAAAAAGGGAATTATGGAAAGAAAAGAAATGTTTTAAAAATATATATAATACTATTTCCAAGTGCTTCTGAATACGGCCCTCGATCAAATAAAATAAATATACAATACTTGACATACATTCATACATATACGTACGAACGAAGTCTTTGAGTTTATATAAAGAATATGAAATAAAAATATAAAAAAAATATACTGATACACTTGTACCCGTCGTTCGAGAAAAGCTCTCGCTATATTTCTTCACAATATTATAAATTTATTCCTTTTAAAACTACGGAAATTGGATCGGCTTAGCAAATGAAAGTAATTTGAGATATTTTTTCAGTCAAACGTGACATTTGGCTTAGAAAAATGTAACAAAAATTTTGTATCGTATTTTTATAATGGATTAAGATCCAAACTAAGCCAGACTTTCGTTACGTTACGAAGCTTAAAAGTTCCTGTGCACATACACCCAGCATCGTTAAGTACTATTAGAGAATATGAAGTGTAGGTAGTGGTTACTTTGTCAGTTATTAAATAAGGTGCAAAAATAAAATAATACCTAACATTCATTTTTTTTCTATTTTCATGCGATAATATTAGATATGACGTTATCCATTGCTAGCCACTTAACATGGTGTTAACCCCCTCATTTATTATTTTTAACCACCACCCAAGCTTCTATCTTCTTTGGGCTCCCCACTATAAGCTATGTAATAACTGTTGAATTCCAATAAATACAAAAAAAAATATTTATTATAAAAAATAAATACAAATTTGCTCTAAATATATGCATTAGGCTCACGTCTTCTGTTCTTCGTATAAGTTATCGAACCAAAAATATTCCATTTTGTCGTAGGATTCAAAGAAATTATTATATTGATCAAGCCTCGTGAACACAACGGCTACGAGCACGTTGAGAATGGTATACAGAAATATCCTACACAATATACTCGACAAAGGGCCTCAGTGTTCAAATATTAAGGCTTTCAATTAAAATTTAATAGAAAGTATAAAGTGAATTTTCTTTGAAATATATTTCGTGAAATACTTCGTTCAGAATATACCTATTCAAAGCTACCCTTATATTTGTTAATATCTATACTAATATAATAAAGCGGAAGAGTTTGTTTGTTTGTTTGTTTGTTTGTTTGTTTGAACGCTACGATCTCTGGATCTACTGGTCCGATTTACTATGTTTTTGTTTTGTATGAAAGCTGCATTCTTCAGAAGTGCTATAGGCTATATAATATTACATTACACATATCTACTAATAAATTAAAATACTTTCTAATTTGACATGCAATTTATTCTGCCATGTTAATAACAACCGTCGTTGCTAAGCACCGGTTTGCAAGGTTTCTTTGTTGTTATAAGAAAACGTCACCCAAAATGAACTTATAGTTTGATATTCATCCTTATAAAAATAAATATATTATATAATATTTAATAAATAGTCTTATAGTTCAAGCAGGCGTAGCCGCGTCCGGGTCCACTAGTATTGGGATAAAGTAAACTTGTACGCAATAGCGGCAAGCTGGCCGTATCAGTTTTTTTTTGTCACCTTTACTTTATCTCATTCGCCCTTCGCCTTTCTCCGCTTGCCATCGATTTTCAAGGCGCTTTGTTACACCAGAATTAAACGAAATGTCTATCACCTAGCCAGTCTTGGCGCAGGAGCACACAACTATTGTTATAATAACAGTATAATAAGAAAATCTTACGTTCCTTCGCTTTGCTTATAAAAACATACCAAAATAATCTACAAGTAAAGGCACTTACTAGTTACTTTTACTTAGCTAAGTAGCTCTCACCGCATAATTTAAATGTCAAACGTTGAATATTGCTTCACCACTTAAATAAATTAAGCTTTACGTTCCTGGAGGAACGTTTACGTTGGAGGCGGATCGTGGCCTGGGCACAAGTGTGTAAACGCGACTGGTAGTGGATTCTATCCTCACTCGAGGAAAAGATTTCTTTATTTAAATTTATATTTTCATTTTTTGGGGCTGTGTCGTCGCAAAGGCAAAAGCGAGCGCTGAGTGCCGCCACTCAACTCAACACGACATGCCTCCAGAATTCGGCAAAAAATGGAGAATAGAGTCTCGTAGCACTAAATTCCCTCTGCCTACCATTTGAGTGCGGGATACAGCTTGAAGTTGTACATTTTTTGTATCCTTGCTTGTATCCGAGCAATTTATAATTTAAGAAAATTTGACATTGCTTAATATCTTTATAGCATAGTAGACGAAAGTCCCTACAAATGTAGAAATAATAATGCTAATAACCAAAAAAAATGTAACACGTGTATAAGAATTTCGAGGCAGTTCGAATTAGCAGTGGTTTTAGCACATATTTTATGAAGATGCTAGAATAATATTTATTTTTATTAAAACATACGTATATCTTCATAATATATCTTCGTTGAACTCTTAAGAGTAAAACTGCATAAGTACGTGTATTTCCACAAATAAATAGTCGGGCGGAAAGGACCGAGCAGGCAGAAAGAGTTACAAGGAAGTCGCTCAGTTCTAGGAAGCGATGCGAAGTAATTACTAACTACAGAACTCTTTATTGGTAGAAATTAAAACTTATTTTACTTAAAAAGAATCAGTTCCGCCTAAGTAATACCCTCATATTTCACTTTTCAGGTGGTGGTGATTGTTTTGCTAAAGAAAGAATAAAAAAATACACTCACCGATAACATCAAGGGAAACTCTGTAATTCCTAGTGGGTGACACTTGAAAGTCGACTCTACATCTATATATCGCTCTATCGTGGGATTGCACGTCTCTGACCCGCAGTGAAGATGTGGGCTGGCCGACCCATCGAGCCCGGTCACCGAAGTTCTTGTCGTCTGACCAGTGGCCTGCTGGGCCTGGTACACGAGTGTCGAAACTGTAACAAAATATCGAGAAATCATAAATTTTTGTTTTTACTATAATTTTTGGTGAGGTTTGGCTATAATGACGAAGATTGTGGTTTTGATTTCCATTAGTGGGAATGGATTATTTTATTCTCACTCAGTATCAAATTAAAACACGGCGTTAAATAGTGATTTACTGTAACATTCTCTCCGCCTTCTCTACAAAACGCACAAATACATGTAATATTTCAAGTAAATACAATACATAAAAAAAAACATGGGAGTATTAAATAATTGTCATACATCCAGCACGAATATAAAAAGATATCAACAAAAAAATCCCTATTTAATCCGACATCAATTAAGAACACACGCCATGAGATATTATTCCGGTGAATTTATTTCATCTCAATTACAATTAGATTACATTGATTAATGCCCGGTGATTTTGGATAGTCGTTTAAAATTTACATATTATATGAAATCTTTTTGCAAAAATGTCCTTTAACCCTTTCAGGACCATAAGGTTTTGAGAGGTATTGCAATTATTTTAACTGTTTAAAATAGTTAATTATCGATCTAAAAAACATATTTTTAAATAAAAAATTAAAATTACTTTTACTTTTTGAGTTTTTTTATGGGACACGGTTGTCCCTATGGTCGTAAGAGGTAATTTTTTACCATAAAAATCATCTTTATAATTACATTAATTATAAAATAACTAAAGGTTTTAATAACACAAATCGCTATTATTATTACACGTATTCTTATTTTTAAATGAAATAATATAATTACTTTACCTAAATAATCAATTTACTAAACTTTACTGGTTATGAAAGTAAGCGAAACAATTTCTTTCATTTGTATAGCAAAGATGAACTTTACAAATAGAACAAGTACTATTTGTACGGTTTTCCTCTTTTAATCTTGGCACAATTTACGCATCTCTTTCTGGCACTGGCCTTTTCCATTGGATGTAGTGGTCACTGGCGCTTTATAGACTTTCGTACAGCACTTGCTTTAGAAGTAAGAACATCTCTGTGTCTGGACGAGTAACGCCGTTGACTAATCTCCAAGCTACGACTTGCCTAAACTGTAGGCTGGTCAAAAGACTTCCTTCCAGGTTCTTTTCATTGTAAACCTAATATTGAGAGCACTTTGTAACGATGCATTCAAATGTGTTATCCTGGGCCTAATTTTATATGCTCGATCAAAGTTTCGGCTAGTAGATTCCCTTACTATTTCATTATTACAAAAATGTCGATTTTTACGTATGCCTTCAAATCGAGCCTGTGGCATAATATTTGAAATAAAAGGTACCGCCATATCTGGTTCTGTAGCCCAATAATCTCTCAAAGATGGTAAAACATGATAGCCCATAACTAAATTCATTCCAAGAAAAGCTTTCATCTCATCTATTTCAATTAAAAATTCCCGTCCATTTTGGTGAGCGTATCGCATTGATTTTGTTACTATCATTTGAACTAATATACAAAAAAATGTTGTAGAAACAAATATATCAAAAGGGATCAAATTATTGTTTTCAGTATCTTGAGAGATTTGCACCTTTCTAAATTGATACTCTATATTTGAAAAAACATTTGGAATGTATGTTCTCTTCCTCCACTTAAAATCAGGTAGACTTTTTTATACTTTGGTAGAATTTGTAGCAGAAGTTGAAGGCTCAGGTGATTTGTTTTTTATTTCTGGATGGTGCAATGTTGTGTCTTCAATCTCAACATCAAGTACGCCTTAGTCATCATCCTGTGTCAATAGTTTTTGAGCTTCTTCGTTGAGCAGTAAATTGTCTTCATCGTCACTATTATCTCCCATCAAAATATGTCAAATTTCATCTTCCTTAAGTTCAAAAATTGCAGAAATAATAAATTATTTAGGGTAATAATGAATTTTTTTGCTACGAACTTTATGTGCAAAATATTTCCTTCATAGACCACAGGGACACTGGCGTCCCTTTAGGTTTGCGACGACTTATACAAGTACATAGCATAAAAAATGTATTTTATGTGCACAAAATGAATAAATACTTACCACTGAATAAATATTTTAGGAAATAAATCGTTACACTTTACTTTTATGCCGAGAAATACTTTTCTGAAGTAAAGGAATTTCGCGCGAAGCAAACAGTCACTTTTCAATGATGATAAATCAAAATGTGATGGTTGGGTAGCTAATTTACTATATTCAAATAATAAAAAGGTACTTTAAGAAACTAATTGACATACAATAACGCATATCTGTTTCTTTTTTTGTAACTACCCTAATTTTTTTCAACTGGGACAAATGTGTCCCCGTAGTCGTGAAAGGGTTAATTATCTCTATTCTTTTAGTTTCACGCTGTATCCCTCATATAAAATGGTAGGCCTAATGTTAAGACACTTCGTTCTCCACTTTTCAAAGTTGAGTAGCTGAACTCAAGGCCACGCTATATAATAAGACAATTATTACCAGAGCAAAAAAGCAAAAATATTAAAATTATTAATTTCCTCGAGAGAGAACCAAACCACCAACCGTTACGTTTACAGTCCAAACGTTATGTCACTGTGCCACAAAGCCTCTCCAAATATTTTACATCAATTGTCACTTTATTCTCTTTAATAAGGAGGAAATAAAAATGTCATTCAACATTTGTGTCAGTTTTCGTGTTTCATTATTTGTGTTTACAATACTGGAAAATGTCATGTTTGTCTTTTACAACGGAAGCGAGTGTAGCTAGGAAGTAAATACAGATTAAATACACCATTTTTTTATTCTGTAGTTTAGTTTTGTTGTTATAATTTTTATTTTGATATACTTATCTTTATAATTTGTATCTGTATTATTAATATAATATATTTTTTTCTCTATTGGAATGAATGATTGAACTCTAGTGAAAAAAATAGTTTCTAATTGAATGATTTATTTTTAAATGGTAATTACTTTAAGCTTCAATTGAGTATTGAATGTTATAAAGCAGCTTTATTTTAACTAAATTGCAAAAATATCGATTAATAAGTGTAATAATGTAACATAATTGCATATTATTACGAAATTGGATGAAAATTCTAATGAAATATCAGAAGAATCACCAAAATACTTCTTTGGCTAGCATATGAACCCACAATCGTTGTGTACTGGCACACTGTCTAATCTATATAAATATAAAATCGAAAGGTCATTCACTCATCACGAAATCTCAGAAACTACAAGTGCTAGGAATCTGAAATTTTGAATAGGAGTTATTTATAGGACGTAGGTGCTCGCTAAGGTGGGAATTTGCAATATTCGACTTCTAAGGGGTTGTTTTTGGGGTCGAAAGTTTGTATGAAACTTCGTTACTAGAAATGCTAGGAGTCTCTAATTTTGCATAGATATCACTAGGACGTAGTCATGGAGACAGAAATTAATAATAACATAGTTCACGCGGGTGAAACCGCGAGCGGGCCGCTAGTTATACATATCGCTCAGTTAGTGCAATAATGACAATTTCGCTTAAACAAATACAAGTTAATGTGTCAATGTACGCAGGAAGACTATTTACAAATTTGATTGCATCGCCGTCTGTTTATTGAGGCCAGTCATGGCGCGAGGCACAAGCGTGTAACCTGTAAAGGAGACCTCTTGTAGGCCCGATACAATACGAGGAAATTAAATATTAAATATTTTCATTTCTTTACTTTGTGAAAGTGGGGAGCAGAACTAGCCTCATCTATCTACCCTGCTATATGCGGGTTACAGCGTGAATCATGATATTTTTTTTAAAGAGCAAATACGTCAATCTAGCACCAAATGGCCGATATGACGTGTCAATACACAAACATATTTAGCTGAATGCAAATACAGAATTATATCAAACGTAATTCCATCATCAAGTACCATTTCCGAGTATTTAGCTATAGAATTCAAGTGGAATAACGCTCAATAAATTGATGCTGATTTCTGATTTTAGTGAAGTGATACATAAGTGGTACTATTGTACTCTTAATGAATCTGTTTCATAATATTTCATTATAATAGTATTATATAATAAAAAGTAGGTTTAGTGAGGCCATCGCGTCGCCGTCGCGTCGCCGTCGTGGCGCAGAGGAACAAGTGTGACGCTTATGGGTTCTATTCAGCCTCAGAGAAATAAATTATAGCTTATTTATCTCTATCATATATTAATTCCTTCCCTGTAGTATTACAATCTAAAATCTGAATTTGAAGCACTTGTAATATTGGTACCCTTATGAAACTCGGCGGTTATACTTAGCTTAAGTAATAAAACAATATAATAATATCATTCAGCTAGTGTGATGATGGAGCCAGGACCTAATTATTGAAACTCTTCATAGGTTACTAGTAAACTATTCGAGTTTAGACTTATACAATTTATAACTCCGAGCATATTCTATAGCATTTTTGTCACTTGATGTAGAAAAGCGTATCTTTAATTTCAAAACTATATATTACTTTATATACTCTACGTTTTAATAGAAATTGCTGCAAATTAATAAACCATTAAACGGGTGATGAAGATTAAAATAAATGGGATGCGTTCAAACATTTTTCGCTTGATATAAATGGAAGTACACGCTACTAGCAGTTCATTACGGAATTTATAAACTAATTAAATATATGAATATAAATTAATTAAAGCTTTTTCTATTTTTCAATATATGTATTATTATATTTTATATGTTGTTTTATTTTATAAGGAGGTCAGTCAGGGGCACAAGTGTGTAACTGTAAATGTACAGGTTGTGGATTCGATTGCCACTTAAGAAAATAATATATTTAATGTTGTCATTTCTTCGCTCTGATAACGAGGAGAAGGCATTGTGTTCCAGAATTCGACAGAAAATGAGTAACGGAAGTGTGTGCGGACTCCGCACTCGGAGACGAGGTAAGCTTAAAAAAATAAAGTGATGTAATATAGCCTAAGCCATTCTCAATAACTGAATTATCTAATATAAAAATATTTGTCACACGCCTTCAATCAAATAAACATTTGAGCTTTAGTATATTAGCAAGCAAAATATAAATGTAAAGAAGATCAGAAGTGATTAACGTTTTTTTAATAACAAAATTAAACGCCCATGGTATTAAATTATATGTTTCTGAATTATTCTGAAAGAGAATCTACGTAATTGCGTTAAATCATACGAATTTCCAAAAAGAGCCGTTGCCTCTTATTCATTTTCATCCACAATAACCCTTTTTATTTTTCAATTTTGTTCACAATATTATAATAAATTATATAATTTATAGAAAAACAATAATATATACATAAATATATGTATTGTATAGGAAGCTTAAGGTAGGTTTTGCATACGAAACCACAATACGGGCGCATTCAGTTTTGGAGGCATTTGCACAGAGCGTAACGTTAGCACTGAATAATTCGCTCGCTATCGAAATTATCTGCTTGCTTTATGGAGTTTCATTGTACAATGACAATGAATGTACAAAAATATATTCGAGTAAATAAATATCGATTTTTTTTTTATTAGAGCATATGATGTTAGTTTAAAATGTTTCGATGTATATTTTATACAAAAGTTACCTTATTGGAAAATATTTTTGTAATCCAATATTCATGCTTTTTCACATTATTTTCTGAATATCAGAATAGAGAGATGATGTGACAGAGTTAAATTTTGCATATTTAGTATTTCCCATTTCAAATATCCAACCACGTAAGGTGATTATTCGAATAACAAAATTAGAACTTAAACTTCGCTCAACTATCTAAGTGAACAGCAACAGTCTATGTAAATAACTTGTATGAAATTGAAATGCCAATCAAGTTAAGAATATGAGGGAGCGGACTTACCGTTCATCAGAACTCCAAAGCGCAACTTTGCGCCAATTATGCAAACAAGTCAACCCAACTTGAAACTTTAGTATCGCGACGACGAAATATAGGTGCTTAATTCAATTACAACAAATTGAACGACTTTATAGAATAATATTACAAGAGGATAGAGGTGTTACTTCCGTTCTTGAAACGAGTTTATACAAAATACAAAATTTCACTTGCAAATTTGACATTTCTATTCAATTACATCATCCCGTCGTAATAAACGGTACAATAGGCTTGGATACTTACTATCTGGTGTTCGTTGGAACGTCGCTCGTGTCGGACGAAATGAGTGGTGTCGAGATATCGCAGGAAATAAGCCCTTTTTTACTGTCATCGTGGAAACTACTAAGGTCTCCTATTTTGCTATTTTAGTTTTTTTTTTACAGATTTGTTTTTCATTGTACTTACTTACTTGTAAAATTGTAGTATAATTGTTATTTTTTCTATTAAGGATACGTTGATTGTTTCTCGTGGATTATATACCCTGTTACATGATCTTCATTGTCCATTTAGAAGCATTGGGTAAAGTAACTTAACACCGCATTTAATTACTCGAATGTCTCTAGATATTACGTGTTGGCGGAACCTAACAGCGTGTATTGTCAACCAAAGCGAAGAAATGAAAATAATTTAAGTCAAAATTCCCCGAATGTGGATCGTACCTACATCTGTCGCAATGAGACGATAGAGCAACACCGCGAAACCACTACATTCCCATGTAATTTCTAACATAAAAAAAAAATTTTGCGTTTCACGTAATATATCTCTTACAATACATAACAGTTGAATAAATCACAACGTTAAAGAATTATTTTATTCAATTCAATCTCGATTGCTTTGTATTTTTTGGCCACCGTTACATAGAGAATTTATGAATTATGACTGATAGCAAATATAATATTTCATTTTTTTGTAAATGTATTGAAATTTCGTATACACGTTCGTTCGATTTCGAAAGCAATATATATTCGGCTGAAACAATAATTTCTCTTATAAATATGTTATAATGTTTTAGTCTCAATACATTAGTTATGACAAAAAATAAGTTGAAGAAAGAAAAATAATCATTCTATTACAATATTAAAGAAAAATCATTTCATAAGATTGACAAACATATTTATTTTAAACAGTCTTCAAGAACTTTTAAATTTTCTTAAAAATAGATCACTCATATCATTTCTTTACTTTACTACGTGTACTTGATTACTAGTAAATTGTAGCTTCCTATTTTAAAAATTTCTGTCTTAAATAGTAATAGTCTTTGCGAGCTTACGTAAGATTATATAAGAATTTTGAGAAGATTGTTAAATTAATTGATTGTCGTTATATGAATTAGGATCAAATGATTATCGTTATATGAATTAGGATCAGTCTAAGCAATATTTATTATCTATTCCGATATGTATAGATTTTTAAGATGAGAAAATAAAATAATATTGATGTTTTTCTTTTTTCACTAAAAACCCTTTTCGCAAAAAATCCTGTCACTGTCACATAAATTA
Source organism: Heliconius melpomene melpomene (assembly GCA_000313835.2). Lineage (NCBI taxonomy): Eukaryota > Metazoa > Arthropoda > Insecta > Lepidoptera > Nymphalidae > Heliconius > Heliconius melpomene. Next base: position 31,651 of record HE671321.1, on the reverse strand, counting down.
TTAGGGCGGGCATTTCGATTAGGCAGGTGGAATCGTAGATATATGGGGTCAGATGCTTGTTGCTCAGGTACCAACATACAAATATAATCTACAGGCTAACAAATAAATTAAAATATTCAATATTTTATTCCTCCGAGTGGAAATCGAACCCACAACCTGTGAGGTTTTCAGTTCACCCCTGCACCCTAATGGCCTAAATTTTTCTTTATTTAATGTGATTTCAAATATATACCATAAACTACATTAATATATATAACACAATTTTTTATAACAAGACACTATTGAAATAATTAAATTAATACTTAATATACGTTAGGTGGTTATTAGCCTTACTTGGCATGACTCCAAATGTGTGCTACTATCGGATACATTTCGATCTAAGTTTACATTTTGTATGAACTTAGTATGAGTATCGATAACTGAATAAATAGTTATGTAAACTTAGTATTACCAGGACTTATAAGATTAATTGGTCTTTTGCTATTATTTCAAAAGTATGTTTTTATGCACAGAGAACCAAGAGACCTTGTTACTACAGCGGCGAAATTTTAACTCCTCAAGTGGGGATCGAACCCATAACCTGTCTCGTTTACAGTATGATGTGCCCCTGCATCACGACTTGCCTCTGGGAAAATGTACTTATTTTTACTCATCAACACTCAACCTTATTCTCCAACAAACTCTTAAAAAAAACAACTTTTTCTTGTTAATATTATGTAATTACTGTAAAATATTATAACTCTAAAATTCTTCTCTCATTAAAATTATATTTATTGCGTTAGCTCCAAAAAGGCGGACAACATAAATTTTGCACTCTCTTAGGAATTACTGGAAAATAACTAATAATCCTAAAGAACGACCTACGAGTCTTTAGCAAAAAAATTAAACCATATAACCATATAACCATAACCAAAAAAATTGCATAACATTATTGACTTCACTATCAGCAAATGATTTATGATCCAAAGATGATTTATAGAGAGAGAGAGAGAGAGAGAGAGAGAGAACGTCAAATCTTTCATATTTACTTGGCAAAAATTCAAGACCCCTTATTCTTATCTTAAGTTATAAATAAATCGCGTGTGAATTTCAGATGCGTATAAAATACAATGTATGTATGTATCTTGCTTCAGGAAACTTGCTTCGTATAGATTTGAGTGCTCAAAATTGCTGTCTTACAAATTACTTGGCTCTTAAACCATTTTAATAAGGTCCTATTTTCCGTGGCAAAATACTTATCTTCAGTGTTCAAGTAATATATGGCGTATGAGTAAAATTTTGAAAGAGGTCCAAGAGTGAACTTGTTTCTATTTTTATATTTTTTGAAAGCCTTTTGTACTTGTTTCTTAAGAAAAGAAAGTAGATAGAACATAGAGAGAGACCTTTCTATTTTCTTTTCTTTACGGTTTACACTTTAAAACAGAAAAAAATATATAAACATCACTGAAATGAGATTTGAACCCACAAATTTCATATGCGATTGCATATTATCATTATTTGGCTAAACAAATCTCTATTGTGCAATTGATGTTTGGATAATTCTGTTTCCCAAATATTTTATAACACAGTAGCAGTAAGCAGAGGGAAAGACTTAGTGTAAATTTAACATCCCATAACCTACTTCCGCTGAATTTTGAGTGACAGAACTTAACGCTGCTAAGAAAAAGAAATAAATATAATTTAAATATAATCATACTCCTGAGTATAGAACCTGCACTGCACGATTTTACAGCTTATCACTTTATTACTGCGCCATGACAACCCCTCTTCATATAATCAAAACAACACAGAGGTAAGCAACCGGAAAGCAGCTCACGTTTCCTAATAATAAAGAGCAATATATTAAGTGGAAATTTTCATGCATATTTTTTTCTAAAAAAAAAATCAAATCACGAATGCGAAAACGACTGCTTATATAATATAATAGGGAGATCCCCGGCCGACAATTTTTAAAACTCAACTTTTGGCTATATTATTCAGAGCATGGTGTAACGTATGGTGGGACTTATTACTTTGCGTTATTCGTTATTTGATCTCTACTGTATTTCTTACGTAACTGAACACCGTATTCGATCATTTCATATAGAAACATTTGATATTGAGGCCAGTCGTTGCGCAGGGGTACAGTGTAAACGCGACAGTTTGTAGGTTCGATTCGCACTTGAATGAAAAATGAGAGTTTGTGCGAATGAAATAAACATCTTATTTCATTTTCACGCAAAAACTACTGAATCTATTTTAATAAAACTTTTTACTAATATGGCTTATAAATCATAGGCTACAATTTATATTAAGATTTTGTATAATTTGGCTATGATATAAGAATTAATTTATGCGGGCGAAGCCGCGCGTGGTTGCTAGTATAATATAATAGCAAAACCTCCCGCTTACAATTTTCAAAGCTCAACTTTTGGATACATAATTCAGTACACGGTGTAACGTACGGTGGGCCGTATTACTTTGGGCAATGGATGTTATATTTTGTTAGGGCAATTTTTACGTGCATTTTTTTGACATGGTGATTTTTTATGTAAATAGAGTTTGTTTGAAGCTAGCTACGTTCGTTCGTTTGTATTTTTTTGGAATACCTTGTGCAAGTTTTAAAGTCTTTTGTAAAATAAAAAATGTACCGTATAATATTATGTTAGACTTAAATTTGTAACTACGGTCAGTCACAAGATTTTTAGAGAAAACAAAAATTTATGTAATAATAATATTATGTAATATCTAAGACTTAAAGATTTATTAAAAGATTAATTGTCACTCGCAATTTCGCTTGTGTATCTTCCAAATTTGGCGGAAAGTGGGGAAGTGTCTCAATGAGAACGGGGTGTTTTAATATTAACTTCCTAGGTTCCCTCTGCCTACCCTTCTATGTGCGGCATATACAACGTAATTTAATTTTCTTCTTTATAAAATATTTCCGTATAAGTAAATCCTATGTTTAATTAGTTACGCCCAAAAATTTAAGATATGCGAAGCACCGCAGTTGTAAATGTTTGTTTACTTGTTGTATACTTAATACAACAAGTAAACAACCTTTTAAGGCAAAACGACTTTACTAAACTATTTCTAATTAAACTTATCATGAAGAGAATAACTCAATTACTTTGATAATAAATTGATTATAAAATAAATAATTATTAATAGAAAAAATATATCTAAATTCATATTTTATAATTTTTCACTATTTTTTTTAAAGAAAGTTCAGGAAATCTCAAGAATCATTAAGAATCTATAATTTCAAGCTCGATAATTAAAAAGAAGCCGATTCTTTTAAAAAAAGAAGTCGATATTGTGAAATAATTATAAAAATGATATCTATAATAACTAAAAGAAAAAAAATATTTCACAATTCGAGACATTGCGTATGAAGTGGCGAAACTTAATGCTGCGCTTTATCTTGTTAGCAGAGTGAGAAATTGAAAATAATATATTCCCTCCTATGAGAATCGAATCTACAATCTTTTAGAGACAGACGCTTTACCGCTGCGCCCCTACGTGCTCATTAAAAACAACAAACTCTCCTCATTATAATAAAATAAATAAAAATAATAAATCTTTTACTTCAATTCAATAATAAAATAATATTAAAAACATCAAGAAGCAGAACCGTCAAAGAGAATTGAGAAGTCAATATAATTTATGCAAGTATCCTTATAAAACCATTTATGTGATCCAAATAAGAAGCGAGCTCTTGAGGCCGTAAAAACCGGGAGTTATTCTAATGAGAAGCAACATGGATTATTATTTCTTTTTCCTTTTGATTGTAAAATTTTCACCTCAATTTTCATTTTTTTTACTTCTAAACATGATATCAACTTCCCCTCGTATAGGGACTTTTCTTTATACGAAGTTAATATTACACTCAATTTAGGATGTTCAGGCTTTTAGGGTTGCCAATATTCATATTTACTAAAGCTTAAATATTGAAATATAATTGTATGCATATTAAATATCAAATACAGATATACATTATTTCTAATTTATTAGACATTCTTTACTGAGAAGCGTAACTTAACGCCAAATTAACAAAAAAATGATTTATTTTCATTTTTTCGCTTTACTAACAAGAAAATATGCGGCGTTGAGTTTTACCACTTAACTTTCTACTTCTCGAAATTATCGAATTGTTGAAAGTTAGAAACGGAGTGTCACAACACTACATTCCATCTACCCTGCTATATACCGAATTAAGCGTGAAGTAAATAACAAAAAAACTAAGGCACCTTATCACATCCCTAGAGCCACTTGTCAGAAAATCATGTCGCATTGCGCCGCTACGGAAAGAGTGGAATTTTTCGAGTCGATGTAAATTTTTGATAAGGCTCATGTGTGAAACGGTGCTTTCGCAACGTATTCGCGGTGCTCGTTAATGCTATAATTATTATGTGATGAATACTGTTGCTAATTTTTAAATCGGATTAATTGGTGCCTATTTAATATGTAAAGGCTGTTGCTGTTGCTGTGCTATTTGTTTCAACATTAATGTTGTGTTGTTTATGTATAAATACATATACTTTTTGCCTGTTTTAATAGGGGAAGAGGCAAGTGATATGTCTCAACGTCGTGATTTTCTAACGAAATGGGATAGTCTTATATTTATATTTTTTTAATAATTTTGAACCTATAAGCGTTGTATATAAAATATATGTAATATATATTTTTTTTATTACTATAATATAAATTAACAAATGTCCTCTAAAACAAAAATTGCTTATAAATATGTTTTTACTTATAATTTTATTAAACTACAGTATAGATAGGACTTACAAAAATATATCGCGTGTTTATTTATAAACAACAACCCCACATACATATAACCTCATATTATCGTAAAAGTCAACAAAGCTACCTCTATTTCATTTTAGTTTTTTATTCACCAAAACATTAGCGTGGCCGATTCGTTAATAGCCCTTGTGGGACACCACGGTAATAAACAAGAACGTAAAAATACTCAGTGACTTTTACATACAGAAAAACGGCAAGCAATATTAAATAAATAAACAAACATTTTTAAAAATAACGTTTCACTTAGAAAAGATGGTCAAATATAATTGTTTTAGTGTGGAAAAATTGTTGTTTGTTCGTGGAATATAAGAGATGATTTAAAATAAAATGTGTTCTATAAAGTTTTCCTTTTTCAGAGTACAATTTACAATTATTAAGGTCACTCGTGTGACTGTAAACGTGGTAAGTTATGGGTTCGATGCCCACTCAAGGAAATGAAATATTTAATAATTTCATTTTCTTCGCTCTGATGTCAAAGCGAAGCACGGTGTTAAGTGCCGTCACTCACACGTTATGCCTCGAAAATTCAGTGGAAAGTGAATCTTAATACCAGGCTCTCTCTGCCTACCCTGCTACATATGGTCAAGCTGAAAAAATATATAAATGGTTGTCGTGCGAAACCTTGTTTCTGTGGATTAAGATGTAAATAAGAATTAGAAAAAAAAAAACAATTTTTCCAGTTACTGTCGAATTTCGATAAACTTTCTCTTAGTGTTATACATTTTACATTTGCTAATAAATAAACTAACTACTAATTACTATTAAATTTTATCGTCATCCAACAAAAAATGACAAGATATAGCGGCCGACCCTAGTATTAAATAACGAGACAAAACTTTTACTCATAACGTAACTTAGTGAACTGATGAAAAGATTTCCAACTTTACTTACAACTTCAATAATTTGCTCCCAGCTATTTATCGAAAGTTCTAAAGTATAGCCGATGCTATTGGCAACAGGACTCTCGCCGCACTCCCACTTCTATCCAAAACAAACAACGATAAAACAAGGAAATTTATATTTTGAACCATTTTTCTGAGAGGTTATTGAACAAAGTTTACCAAAGTGTAATAAAATGTTACGAGTATGTTTCGTTCGACTCGTTGTTTAAAATGTTAAGAGTCAGAAAAAGTTAATTTTATAAATACCTGTAATATTATTATAATTTTACAATGTAAATTTCCTTTCGTGTTGATTGTCTTCTTTTAAAAATTATAATTTTAATATTTTGCATTGTAATCAATTTGAAAATATTTCATATTTCTTACACATTTTCTACATAAAAATGGTTAATGTACAGTATCGGCTTCTTTTTAATTACGCCTTAATTCATCGAGTTCAAAATTATAGATTCTCATTGCCTCTTACCCGAACTTTCTTTAAAACTAGTACGAAATGATAAAATTTTAACTTGGATATATTTTTTCTATCAATAATTAAAAAATATACAGCAAGGTGATGAATCTCTTCCTGATAATTTTAACTGGTAACCTAACGTAAAAAAATAATGAATAATTATATTATATACTAACTAGCGGGCCCGGACGCGGCTACGCCCGCGAAAATATAAGCCTAAATAATTAAAATAAGTTAAAAAATAATAATAAGTGGAGATTTATTATTATAAAAAATATCTGAGTAACTGAAATGAATAAACAAAAGAGGTAAAAGTAGCTAAAGGAAATTCTTAATATTGGAAAAAGTACCTAAAGTTTGCCGTCCGCGCGTACTAAACATTTTTCTATATTAAATAATTATTCATTTTTGCGAACAATATTACATAAAATCCCAAATGATTAAAATTACAATATTTTAAGTATATAACATCAGTATAGATAACCGAACTGAGATAAATTAATTATAAGCAGCAAATAATTACATAAAAATTAACAGTAATTCGAAAATATGTGTATACAATTTACAAAATCATCAAAGTCATCTGCCCGTTCGCGTCGATCATACTATACCACTCGTAGGCTAGGTCATTTGGAATCAGTGACATCTCCTTAATTATTTATCAGAATGTTATACAGTAAACTATAATTTCAATCTAGATGAAATGCTAAAAGTGACTATTATATTTATTTTCATAAGGATGAATATCAAATTATAGAAATCATCTAATTTTTGTTAATGTATACAAATCTATATCGGCGCGCGCCATGTATGCATTAAGCAAACTCACTTTGGGTGACCTTTTCTTAAAACAACAAACTTTGCAAGCCGTTGCTTAGCAACGCGTAGCGACGATTGTTATTAACATGGCGGAATAAATTGCATGTCAAATTAATTATTTTAATATATTGGTATATATCGAAAATATTACAAATATGAGAAAAAAAAGTATCCTATGTTCATCCCGAGACCCTCGAGTATCTCTATATGAGTATTTTATCACAATTAAATTAGCGGTTTGGGCCTGATTGCGTAAAAGACAAACAGACAGACAGACAGACAGACAGACAGAGTTACTTTCGAATTTATAATATAGGTATGGATAAATAATTTCAAAATGATTTGAATCATAGGCTATGTAGAAAAATAAAAATAATAATTATAATAATTTATAGGGATATCATAAATATATTTATATATAAATATACTAATATATTATAACAATCGAAATCAGTAAAGCTCATTTCTCTCAAACGCTGATTTTCAGTGTCATTAGGTATTCCGGTCCAATTCTATGTCAGTCACAACGCTAATTCAATTTGCAATTTCAATTATTTTAAAGTTATTTCAATGGTTTTACGCAATATTTTGATAATTTTGTATTGTTATTTAGTAAAGAGTCTAAATGTATATGCGATGGTTACGGGTTCAGTTTCCACTTGATGCAATGTTCACATAAAAAGAAATGTCCATTTCCCGATTATGTTAGAAAATATGTTAATTTGTACGTACGCACGTACATATATTGTACGTGCGTACGTACAAATTACGTACGTGTACGTACGTGCGTACGTGTAATGTCTCTATTAGGTAAAACGTTAAATTTATAAAGATTAATCAATTCTTAATTCATTTCTTGTTGTATTTTCCAAGACATCATCAGACATGGAATAGCCTCTTATTGTATACGCGAGAGTTTGATAACCGTTCGAGGGAATGTTTTTATTTATATTAGTGTCATTTCCCCACTTTAGTAGACTGGTTGAGTTATGGAAAACGGATAACGGAGTGTCTTAACACTATGTTCCCTCTGCCTACCTATGCCTATATATTATATTCTTCACTATAATTTCTAAAATTCCTTACAACAATCTAGACTAGGTACTAGTTATATAGCTTCCTATAATTGAATTACCCATACTTCAAAGTGCATCGGAACTAGGGCAATTTATGCTTGAACATCTGACGACAAAATGGACTATTAAAACGGTTATTAGCTCTACGCCTTATGCGGTTATTCTACTGTGAGAGTTTCACTGTTAAAGCTATAAATTATATTATTGAATATCATATATTATGTAAAGACATATAGTCACTATCGTTGAGTGACAGCTTCTGACTGTGTATGTGGTTATAGGTTCACTTTCTACTTTCATATTTTTTATTTCTCTTCCATTATAAGATGAAGAACTTGTTAGGTTCTGCTTGTTTCAGCAAATAGTGCGTATATACATAGGTAAAAAAATATCACTTTTAATTTCATTGCGTGTGAAGTGGCGGAACTCAACGCCGTGCCTTGTTATGTTACCAGAGCAAATAAATTAAACTGTCTTTTTAAAATTTACTATATAAAATAAAATATTAGATTTAATATAAAATTTAATTTTTTTTCCATACAAACTTTCAACTCCCGATTTGCACCCTTAGAGGGAGAATTCTTAAAAACGATGAAACACGTATTCAATTAAATACTTTTAAAAATATAAATTTCAAATTTTATAAGAATCGGTGCCGATTTAAATTTTTTTCCATACAAACTTTCAACCCCTATATCACCCCTTTAAGGTTAAAATTTTTCAAAATCCCTTCTTAGTGGATGTCCAGATTACGAAAGTAAATATCTGTCAAAATTTAACGTTTCTACGCACAGCGGTTACGGCTGTGCGTGCGTCTTACCTCAGTCAGTGAAGACAAGTCCTTTTATATATATAGATAATACCATATTAACAAGTAGCTGTCGGCGTCTCAATTTTCTCAAAAAACACGAGCGTAATAGCCTTGGTAGTTAAATAATAAATAATACATATATGATTGTTATCATAAATAATGTTTTGTAATTGACATTTGACACTTGTCATTGGTTTGGCGTTTAAAATGCACGCAGTGGAACGACGTTTGACTGTAACGTGATGGTTGTGTATTCAAACCCTAACCTAAATTTATTTACCTGCCCTAGTAAGCCTCTTGCTCTAACACAAGCTCTAGATCTATCGAGTAGACTAGATTAGACTATCTAGCGACATTGACTAAAAATATGTGGGATGAAGCGAGAAACTGGAAAACTGGATCTAAACAACAATTTTCATTTTCACACCTCGTTATAAAATTATAAACACCGCAATTAGTTATTCTAGATACATACTAGAATTCTAATTTAATAATTAACATACAAACGATAATCTTCTTTTCCACATGTCACATTATGCAGTGCCTTTGCAATTGCTTTATGTGTTTTTAGAGCCGCATGTAAGCTAAACTGACTAATTGCTATGTAAAATGTATGAGGCGGGCGGGCGCGGCCGTGCTACGCCATGTTGGTCGACTGACATAAGCGGGACACTAATAAATAAGCACTGTGAACTAGGTAGTGTGGTTGTTTTCTATTTTTTTTAGAAAGGGAAAAATAGAGAAATATTTTTGGTACGTATACGTACGTATTTATAAGATTTTTTTATTAAATATTATATTTTTAGCCTCATGTTTTTTAGTAAAAATAAGAAAGATTGGTAGACGGAGACTTCTGTTGACCTTAAACATAGCATCGATGATACCAGAGAAAGGTAACGCAAAAGGTATGAGGATCCCATAAATGACACCCACACATGAGACCATAGGTGGTCGCTACATTTCTTCTGTCTACGCGCCCTATTCAACTAAGCCATACATTCTTATTGAGTTCATCAAAATTTATAAGCATGGTTTCAAGATTCCAGAGGCGTTGGTTCAAATCCCGCTACGTTCAAGTTTTTATATGTTTTCTAAAAAGTATTCTTCTTTCCTAAGTGTGGAATAACATTTTAAATATGTAAAAAAATGTTCTCTTCTTTTATTATTTAGGTGAACTAAAAGAGCGACTCGAAACAGCCAATTATTTATATCAATACTTTAATAAATTACTTTTAAGGAACGTGCTCAAATAAACGCTCATGTAAGTTCAGAAACACGCAATGTATAATAGAAAGTTTAAATATAATTAACTGAATTCGACAGTCATCTAGCCTGAATATAAGATATCGATATTGTATAGGAAATTAAAAGTCCCGGGTTCGAATATCAGTTTTTTTTAATCATATTATATTTAACTTGTTTACTTTAATGTAACTTAAATGATAAATTTAAACACAGATATGTGTGTGTTTTTTTAACCCTAGATAGATAACCTACGTCGAATCGACGTAATCGATTTTGAAAAATTGATATATTTCGTTTGTTTTTCGTGTCACTAAACTGGCCGTTCCTGTCAACTCATTCGGCCGTCGAAGCTTACAGGACACACCCATATCTCTCCGGTAAGTGCAATACTTTCGTCGAAATGACGTATGGTTATCTTTAGTGTTAGTTTTTAGATTATTAGAAAAATTTATTACTGTGACTTTTCTCAGAATAAATGTACTTATTTTTTTATTTGTTACAGCTCACGACAAAAAAGACATCATGTCGTCTCATAATCGTATAAACGATGCAAAAATCAGTCGGTTGTTGAAGAAACGAGCGATGCAGAGGTTCAGGGGTCGCAAAGTGAAACTGAAGACAATTTATTAAAAGATGATGTACAGAGTGATGCTGTAGACTATGAGGTCAGTGGTCCACCAGTAGTAAACACATTGCATACTGAATATGTGTAAAATAACCCTGAAACTCCTAAAAGTGCTTCGCCAAGTATGGCGATTGTCATGCCACAGCGTCAAGCTCTTCGAGGCAAAACGATCATCGTTGGGCAACCACTAAATGCTGAACAAGTGGAAGAATATCATCTGCTAATATTATACGGACATTAAAGGATTCCACTCGGATGAATAAATGCCCTTATGAGCCTTTAGAATGTTTCAGTACATTTATTACTGATGACATTGTCGAGGAGATAACAAAATGGACCAACGCAGAAATCCAGCTGAACATAGAAAACTCTGATAAAAAAGCCACCTCCCACAGAACTCGAAGGTGTATCTGAGCTAAAGAAATGAAAATATTGTGCCTTTTGTCCATCAAAAATTAGAAGGATGACAAAGACTATGTGCGGCAACTGTAAAAATCCCATTTGTGGAGAGCACAAGTCCAGCGCCTGTCCTAAGTGTCTTTGAGACGAAAATTAATAAAAAAATATATGTAATTAGGTTTCTAATATTATATACTTTTATAAAATTGATTTTAAAAAGTTTATGTCTCAAATTATAAAACTGACGGAGAGATTCCTAGATGTTCAAGTTTTATAAAGTAAGAAGTACCTCCTTTTGTTCTTTTTTTATTTTTTCGAATAAAAATATAAATAAACTGTAATGTTTTTTATTTATTCAGAACACAATTACATACATTAAGATATAATATCATATTTATAAACCTAGGATATACATAATCCAAAATATGCTCACTCAAACATTCGCACGTTGAATCGACGTATGGTTATCTTTAGTGTACAGTGAAATATGGTTATCTATCTAGGGTTAAATAGATATACTAATAGATAGCTATAAGTACTTTTAAAACCGCTGTTTCATTTTCAAATTGAATGTCAAATTAAAGCAATACTGCAATAAGTAATTGCGTATTGAATAGCGGAATTTAACACAGTGCATTGTATTTTTACCAGAGCCAAGAAATTAAAATTGTTCAATCCCCTCAGTTTGAATTGAACCCACAAACATTGCATATACAGCGCTGCCACTGCTGTACACGAGGGTCATTATGGTAATGGAATATTCTTATAAAGTATATATTTCGCTGCTAAAGTACATATAAAGTCAAACTTCTAACTTCAATCCAGTCAAATTTATTATTGCAGTAAAACGTGAAGGTTCACTGCAACAATCTTTTGTTCTTTACCCAAGATTTTCTTTTCTACTCTCATCAAATAATTTGTCACTTCCCGTTAAGACACTTCCGTTCCTCACCATACGTGGAATTCTGGAGGTATTGTTGAGTGGTGGAACTAAACGCCGCGGTTCCTTCGTTACCAAAGCCAGAAAATGTAAATATTAAATATTTTATTTACTCGAGTGGCAGTCGCACCCACAACCAGTCGCTTTTCCAGTCGCACATTTATACCTCTGCGCCACGACTGACCTCATAAAATATATAATTATTCTCCCGTAAAACATATAAAATTTTTCACTCACATACTCCTTATTTAAATATATTCACTTCAGCAAAGGTTTTTAATAATTCCAGGCTTAAATTCATTGTTACAGGCCGTTCGTAGTGCCGCAGGTGCAGGCTCGACGAAACGAGCAAATTAAAGGTAATATGGTCCACATATGTGTGTGTAATTCATATTATAAAGAGGTTAAATTTCAACTCAAAATTTAAGTTAAGCGGCCCATCAAATAAAGAAATTTTAATTGGGATCATGGGGTTACTGTACTGAATTGTTAAGTAATTATTTATTTTTAATTTTAGTAGAGGAATTTAGGTAATTCTAATAGTTCAAGAAGCACAAAATGTGGTGATAGGTTTGGTGCTCGATATTCTTTCCTAACCAAATTAGACTTATATTATAAAAATGTACTAAAATAGTTAGAAAGAAAATCTGAAATTAGAACTGTAACCTGTATTCCGCAGATAGCAGGATAGGCATCTAGTCGAATTTACAAGACATTCTTAAATGGTGAAACTCAACGTCCCGCTTTTTTTTGTTCCAGATCTAGAGAAAATGAAAACATTAATATAATTAATTTCCCCGAGTGGAAATCGAACTCACGACCGACGCGCGACTTCTGCGCCACGATTACCTCATAAAGATAATTAAGTAAATATTCTTATATTATATAATACAATATAGCATTTATTAAAATACCACACGGGATTCGCTTTTAGAACATTTCGGACGATTACAATAAAGATTCGTTGCCATTGTTCCGACCCTTACATAGTAATAAAATAAATTACTGAGAGACCAGAATTGAGAATGATTGATAAATATGGGAGCCTAAATGCTAATGTTCAACTTTAATATGTATTTCTACCGCAATCAATTTTAATAGGGTTTCTCTTGAAAAATGTATGTAAGCTCACATTGAGGACGTAACGGCACAGTGGTCATCTTTGAATGAAAAAAAAAAACAACGGTTGTGGGTTCGATTTCCATGTGGAGCGAGGAACTATTTACATTTTCTTGCTTTGGTATTATACAATAGAGCTCTGTGCTTGGTATAGCAGTAATGGTACTCTGTTGATCGTGGCACGACCGACGCAGAAAGTGTGGGATAAAGTGTCTCCAGACTAGGTTCCCAGGTCCTTCTCATTACCCTGCGGAAACAGAACTGAACAGAAAAACACTAAATTTTATTCATGATAAAATTAAACACAAAATCTTGGAAAAGTCGATTAAGCTACAAGAAAATGGATATACTTAAAAAAATATACCAAAGCTTTCTATCTAAGTTTATAAAAATAGTCCAACTTTGCCTATTTTTATAAACGTCGAACGTTTCAAGTATTCTTAGGCTGGAGTAAAAGGAGTTAATTAATAATAGAGAAGAAAAAAAGAAGTTAAACCACTCTCAAATTGTGACTGTTAAGTGTTTCCTTAAAGAACCTTAGTTCCATTATTACATAATAATCAATTATTAGAAAAGTGGAGAACGGAGGGACTTAATAGGAACACAATGTCTTATCACTAGGTTTCCAGGTTTCTCATATTTAATGTGAAGCTAGAAAAAATATTAATTGTTATTCAACTATTACAATAAAGACACAATATTTATTAAAATGTTACGAAAAAATAACTACTACCTTATTGCCGCATTTTCCTCTTATTTTTTTTCCTAAAAGCGAGCATCTATACTTTTTTTTCCGCAAAGTATGCAAAGAAATCTAGTGTTAAGACACTCTGTTCTTCATTTTTCCCCTTTTTTGCATGGATGGTTTAGATTTTACTTTCAATGGTGTAATGGTTAAATGTGGCCTTGCGATGCAGCGGTACATCGTCTAATTACGTAAGCGCGACAGTTGTGGATTCGATTTCCACTTATGAGAATCAATTCTTTCATTAAGACTTTCTCATTTCCCCCCTTTTTTATACGGAACGGAGGCGGAGTAGCGGAATTCAATAACGCGGTTTGTTTGCTACTAGAGCAGGACACTCTGTTTTTTAAAAACTCTATTTTTCAGTTACCGCAAATTTTAGCATTTTTTAAATTAAACAGCAAAAAAATTTGGATGTAATCATTCCCTCAAGTAGGAATCGAATCCACAACCGTAGCAGTACTTTCAGACGTTCAAACGACAGACGGTCCCACTGTGTCCGACGGCTTCAACAAAATAAAATTTTAATATCAATAGTCTATATTAAGACAAAATTATTCATAAAATATAGGATTTGAATCAGTTTTCATAAAAGCTAATGATATCAGCTTACTGTCTAGACGAATTTAAATTATTACCAGTTTTAAAGGCGGTCGTTATCGAGTGTCTAATAATTCTTGGTTTAATATTATATTTTGAATTTATATCTTCTAAACTAGTATTAATTGGTGTAATATTTAATATTAAACATTGCGATAAATATTATGTTGATAAAGATTTGCTAATCATTGTTATTAGATTAGAATTGTTTTTTAGCTCCCTAGCTACCCTACTCCCATGACCCTTCATGGACACTCCATTCTCTACTTTGCCCAGATTTGTGACTCTCCGTTTTACCATAATTTAAAATAATACATTTATTTTTATTTTTTTTGTTACAAAAAATTATGTAAATACATCTATATGTATATACATTACACGAAACCTATTGAACTAAGTCATTGTTTTACAATATTAAATACAAGCAGCCAAAAATATAAAAAAAAACACTGTATTTTCGTAATGTGTGGTGAGAATAAAATAAATATAAATTACACTAAGTCGCGGGAGCGAAAAGACCCGCAATAAATGCTGTCCCGTTTATATATTTTATTATATTGACTATTGCAGCAGGATCTAAGGAAATACTGACTTTTGAAGTCGACGGAAATGGTTTATACTTCATTTTCAATGATTTAGTGGTTGAATGCAGCCTTTTAGAGGCAGCGGCACATTGACTTAGTGTAAACGCGCTAGTTATAGGTTCAATTTCTACTTAGGGGCATCAATTTTTCGGTCGACAAGACAAGGTGTTCCCTCTGTCTACTATGCTGCTACAAAAAAATAAGATAAAAATAAATAAAACCTCTTTTCTATTATATAAATAAAGCATTATTTATTTGTATGTATGTAAATAATTTAATGCTAATGTCTCAAAAGTTAGCACCAAAGTAAAAGAGTAAATATATCACAATCATAGTTTCTGTATTCGCAAAATGAGTTTTGGAGTTATTTTCAACTGCGACAGCTGAAAATTCAAACGTGCAAACGAAACAACTTCTATTTCATACATTTCCTGAACTACTGTTATTTATAACTTATTAATGTAACTTTGTATATGACGGGGCCATTTGGAGATATGGTAATGTAGATATATAAAAAGGCAGGGTAGTTGATTCTTGATTTAGTAAAATTAATCATTGTAAAAAAAATATTTACAAAAAAAGACGATTTTTATGGTTTGAAAACGCGACAGTTGTGAATTCAGTGGACAATGGAGTGGTTCCCTCTACCTACCCTACCCTGTTTCATCCCTGTAAAGCTAAAAAACACATATTGAAAACCTTACTTATAAAATATTACCAACAAAATATTTAGCGAGGGCGTGGCACGAGCACGTAATTGACATGTTAAGTTTACGTTACGTTATAAACTATTTTAGTGACCGCACTTTATAATGCTATAGCAAATACCAGGGTTGATTTCATTTCGTATCTTTAGTGCCCATTACTTGTTATAATATTATAATGTTTAATATACTTTTCATAATTAAATGGCTTATGAGGCATTATAGTGTAACATATGTTTATAGACACGACGGTTGCGGGTTTGATTTCTATTTCGGAGAATATTTAAATTCATTTTCTTATACCACTATGCTATAGCAGAGACAAATAGGCTTTTTTTATAAAATAGATAGAAAATAAAGAATCAAGGCCTTTGATACAAGATTGTTGGTTCGATTCTTACTCAGGGTACTGAAATACTTACAAAATCGCAGTGTTAAATTAGGCTACTCAACACGCAAGCCCACAAAAATTCGGCAGAAAGTGGGGACCGGAAGTATCGTAATGAGAAATGGACTGTCTTAACACTAGGTTCACAAATTACTTTCGCCTACCCTATTATAGCGGGATACAATGTGAACTTAAAAAAAATAAAGAATTCCAAAAAGGTCCTCATCTAGAAAGGTGGGAAGCGAGGACGGCGAAACTAGAGTAATACAAAATCAATATCACATTTTAGCCCTCATATGTATCAGTGTATGCAGAAGCAACCGGCAAGCTAATGTCAACATACTCTGTTCTCCGCTTCTCTTCTAAATTTGAGATACTATTCTTTCAATATCAGAAAAACATAAAGAATCAATTCCCCTGGGCGAGAATTGAACCCATATCTATCGTATATACTATTAGAGACTGTTTTACAACGCTTCATGTAAAAAACGTTTACCTACATATTTTAATATCATTAATACTAAACCAAATTTCATCAAGTAAATAACGAATGGTTTTGTTTCAGTTTTCAAAGGTAGACCCTTTATCGTATTACTGTGAAAGTTGCTAGCGTGTTTACTTATCTGTAATCGATCTTGTTTACTGCTTTCAGGCACTTTAAATTCAGATATCAGATTTTAAAGCTATGTAATGATGAGGTAAATATTTCATTGAGAAAATAAAGAAAGACAGAGAAATTTAACGAAATCCATTCAAAAGAAAGGTAAAACGTAGCAAAACGGTCAGGTACATACAAACATCTGTCTTGCTTTATAAATATCCGCTAAATAGGCGGCCAGAGCCACCTCGTTTGTCTTTGAACCTGGATTAATCCCGAGGAATCCCAGCGAGCGCGGCTTAGAGATGGCGATAGAGTCATAAGTCTTGCAATTAACTTATTGTGATGGATTGCAAATAATTATATGTTTAAATTGTACTTGTTTTTGCTTATTACTGTGTTTATATGTATTTTATTATATCTGTAAGAAAATATAATTAAAGAGGTCGTTGAAGCGCAATGGATTAACTCATTGTGTGCACTTACAGCGTGATGGTTATGGGTTCAATTCCCACTCAGGGAAATGAATTATTTTCGTCTCCTAAGAACCAAACGCGGCGTGGAATTCCAATTGAGTATTGGAATTCCACGCCGCGTTTGGTTGGCACGCAATATCTCGGATAAATTAGGTGGAAAATAGAGAATGGAGTTTCTTAACACTAGGTTCCCTCGTTCCCATTAGGCAGCATAAAACTAAAAAAAGATATAATTACTTTGAAAAAAATAAGAAATTACATGTATACAAAGGTTATAGTGGAAATTTTATGCTACGTGAGTTTCGGGCAGCGAAATATAAAAAAGGGTCGACCCTTTGTCGGGGCTCATATTATTGGGCGTATCTTTTTTTTTCTTGTTTTCGTTATCTGTCAGTAAGAACACATGTAGCATTCATTGCTTTAGAGAATTTCCTCTTTGGAAGTATTTTTCATTATGGAAATTAATTCTGCGTAACGTTGCCGTTGATCGTGAATTTTGACATTTTATTTGTGAGATTAAAGAGTAAAAAGTGATGTTTTGTTGGATTGTGAGTGATTTATAATTGCGAATTTGATTCCCACTGGGGGGAAAATATTATTTTTATTTTCTCGCTGTTTTAACCTGCCTTATTTACAGCCACACGCTTGTGCCCCTGCGCCACACGACTACATTTTTTTTGCAATATAAAGATGAAACTAAAATGACAAGAAATTATAATTATAACAACATCTCATTAATTATTTTTTTTAGATAAAAATATATTAAGATACAATAAATTTTATAATTTACTAATTGTGAGAGATCATAGTTCTGTGAAGGCTACGCAATTATAATATTATATTTCAAAGCTTATTGAATTAATTACTGTCAATTAGTGAAATTTCATTTTTATTATGAAATTTAGAAATTCTTGTGTTTGGTAATAATTAATAAGTATTTCTTAGTGTTATGTAAGATTAAGCCTCAATATTATTTCTCAAATCAAAATATATTTTTGGAGGGTAGGTGGAGGGAACATGAGAACATACTGTTGAGACACTCCGTACCCGATTAAGACACTTACTTTTTACACTTTATTAATCTACTAATTTATTTAAAATAATTTAATTTATCTACAATATTTTTAATAAATAATAATCTAAAAAAAAAAATCTCAATATAATTATTATCACTCAGTGCTAAATGTATGAAACCGAGGCAATAATAACTTTAACTCCCGGGGACGCTAATAGCTGTAGGCGTCGTGAATGTAGTAACATTGCCTTTGATTTTGAGTTTAATTTATTTTTATTTAAATAACTTAATGAAACGGTGCTATACTAATGTAGTTATTATCGTTACAATTTGTTGACTTCCTTACTTATTACTGAGTATAACTAAAAGTAACAAAGAATTTCTTGAAATTCCTGTGGGAACGAAAAAAACGAGAATTTCCATTTCGTACATTTTAAAATCCACTAAAACAAAGTTGCGGGCGATGACTAGAATATATTTTACATCGGATATAAATTCTAATTAGCTTTGAAATTTATACAAAGAGTATTCACGTAGACACTCGCACTAAATTCAGTTTCATAGTGTTGCGTGTGGACATAAAATAAAACCGTATAAACCCCACATATAAAACAAAATAAAAACGCAACTGTAAAAAAAGCTGTGATCCATTTATAATATACAAACATAAAGAAGAATATTTATTTCAGTACAAAAGTTCCATAAAAGTTTTCTATATCGCGTCGTAGCCTTTGTAGTTGATATTTGGAAAAACACATTATTTCTAGATCCCTTTCTGTGACAGGTCTCTATTTGTTATTAAGATTAAATTCTATTCTTATAGCAGTTTCAGAATATCCCAGTAAACATCGTTCAGGACGGACCAAAGTCTATTATTTTTTTCTCCTCTCGCAGATCTTAGAGCCTTACGTAGCTATTTATATCGGCATTGTCTTCTACAGACGTTACCACTTAACGTTTTATTATACGAGATCCTTCTGTATTAAAATACAAAAGTTTTTAAGCGACGAAACGGCAAGATTAATGTTCCATAGAAATTAAGTTCTTTCTCGAATAAAATTCTAGACTGAGATATCTGTTTAAATCTTGAAGGATGATTTCAGAATTAAAGGAGCGCGAGTATTTTTAAATGTTACAGTTAAAGAGTTTTTCTTAAACGGGCTAGTTTTCTTATTGTTTCTTTCAAGCAAAGTTTTAGCGTTTATTCCTTTTTATCTACTTGATCTATGGAATTTTATACCCACATTTTTTAAATTTTCTAAAGAGGTATGTTTTAAATGTTGTAAAACGTTTGGTACTCCGTTCTCTATGACTACCCCGCTAGGGATAATAGGCGTGAAGTTAAGTTAATAATAATAATTTCCACATACCTGTATACGGGATTATCATCTCTATACCAAACAACGAGTAGTAAACTGTCGTTTCGTATGGGCGGGCGGGAGTCGCAAGGCAGGTCCGCTTCGCCGCCTATGACTGATGCCACACGAGCGACCGTCCCCGTTACTGATGATAGGGTTCCTCTATCACCTGGTGGAAAAACATATGATTATATTAAAATAACATAGCAATGTAATGGTATAGCGCGCAGTTAGGTTCCGTCACTCAATCGATAATGTCTCGAATTCGGTCAGAAAACAAGAACTTTATAGATATTTCATAGAAAAAACTCATTATAAACTTATATTTGTAGTTCATTTCATATAAAATGAAGGAATATACCTGGAAACTTAAATTTTTCAACCTTTTTAAGTAGTACTTCCCGTTGACTTACGATCCTAAAATTGATACGGAACCCTCGGTGGATGAGTTTTTATTTCTAAATTTTTGTATTTCCAGAACATAAAATGTTATATCAATAAATTTATTTCAATGAACTTGCCTGCCTGTCCATATGAAGTAGATGTATGTATATTCTCACCACACATTTACTTTAAAATATATTTAAAATTATTTTTATTGTAGTATGGTAATAGCAGAGCATATGCTACTTCCATTTACACGTAAGCTTACGCCAATCATGGCACATTGTTACTTTTATCGTAAAATTGTTCATTTCATTTTGTTCAATGACATGAAAGCCACGTTTTATTTCCAATGGTAATAACTAAAACTGTATTTTATTTTTATAAAAAAATTGATAATAATTTTGTTTTGGAAAATGATAATTATTGAGCTGTGACCTCCAAAAAAAACCTTTTTTTCAATAATAAGTTTTTTTTTTCAGCTTCACGCAGTATCCCAAATGTAGCAGTGTAGGCAGGGGGAAACTATTATTAAGACACTTTGTCGAGTTCTATCACTCAACACTGCCCTCAAAATTCATTGAAAAGTGGGGAATGGAAGTGTTTTAATAGGAAACAGAGTGTGTAAACATTATGTACCCAGGTTCTCTCTGCTTGCCTTTCTAAAAAGCGAACCTGCAAGCTAAACATAAAAAAATACTTATTGTATATTAGTTAAAAGTTAAAAACAATCAATTTTTAATAGAAATATAAAATTTTATAACAGTAAAATATTAAATCTGAAAAGCTCAAACATAAAAGCTCAGAAAAGAGCTTAAGCAATTATAATAAATGTTATTAAGCTATGTTTGTTCGTACAGTCAATAAAATTCTTTTACGATTCAGACAGTAAGAGAAGTTAATAAAAGTGAAACGCTTTATGATAGACACGTTATACTTTTAAATCATATTTGAATGATGAAACGTGAGTCGAGTACTAAAGTTAACAATTTGAAAATGTTTACGTGCCTATTACTTTTTTGTATGCACGCTTTCGAAAGTAGATATTGTAAATATTTTTATTAGCTTTAAGCCGCCCATATAAGGTAAAGGCAGAGGGAACTAGGGTTAAGATACTCCGTTTCCATTGAGATAGTTCCGTTCACTATTTTCTGATGAATTCTGGAGGCATCGCATGTTGAGTGGCTGAATTCCACGCCGCCCTTTAATTCGTTACCAGAGCGAGAAAATGAAAATATTTCCTCGAGAATGAAACGAACCTACAACCATGGCGCTTATAGTAGAATCTTTCGACCATACATAGTCCACTGCCTACTTACTAAACAACACAATCGTACTGCCTTGCAAAAAAATATAAAATTTGATCTTATAAATCACTGTATATTATTTATGAGTATATACAACCAAATTATCCGTCCATTTAGCCTTGCATGGTAAAACAAGCTGACATAGAGAATTTGAAGCTGTTTAACATTCGCTTAAGCGTTGTTTATGAAAAACGGTGACGTAGGAACTGTGAAGCCCAGTACAGTGTAGGTGTAGTATATATGTATAGTATATGTAGTATATACAGTTCATATAATGTAGCTTACACGCCGCCGCATAATCTCCATGTAGGGGACTGACGGACGAGATTGTGGCAATTATTTTAATACTACCGTTTTATAGTGGTTTTGTTCGATGGTTTTTTCAAAAAATATACTAATATTTTTGTAAATTTGTGTGATCATTTTTCTGAGATAATAATGTTTAATTTAACATGAACTGATAACTTAAAAATATTTTTTATAAATAATTCTGGTAATCAAATGTTGTGTAGAACGTGATGCTTGTAGAATCAAATATATTTTGATTATTTTTTAATATATATTTCAAGCTTTACAATTCATCACACTTAGAACAGTGAAGGTAGAGAAAACTTAGTGAACAAACACTCTTTTCTTCACTTTCGATCCGAATTTATGACACGTACAGTGGCGTAAAAATGATAACAATTCATTTTACCAAGTGAGAATCGAACCAATAGCCGTCGGTCCTCAAACAGTTGCTATCATCTGAGTTATTTATCTACCAAATAAAATAAACTCCAAAGTAGCCTATATCTCATAGTATAACCGAACCCACTGAACATTTTCAGGCATTATAACATCAATATCATTTCTGTATCTAGACCATTCGATAGGCGTTCGAAGACTTGGATAAGTTTTCTAGGTCATGTTACGAATCGTATAAGGGACTTCTTTTGATAAATTTATAAATGAATAATAAATCATTTATGAATGTTTATGCGACAGAAATATAATTTTTCATGTTCGTTTTGTGGTTAGGACGTATTTTACAAAATTATTGATGTAAAATGCTTATTACCGTTTGTTGTACAAGCATATTAACCATACCTATATTATAAATTCGAAAGTAACTCTGTCTATCTGTCTGTCTGTCTTTTCCGCAATCAGGGCCAAACCGCTAATTTAATTGTGATAAAATACTCATATAGAGATACTTGAGCGTCCCGGGATGAACATAGGATACTTTTTTTTCTCATATTTGTAATATTATCGATATATACCAATATATTAAAATACTTATTAATTTTACATGCAATTTATTCTGCCATGTTAATAACAACCGTCGCTAAGCGACCGTTGCTAAGCAACGATTTGCAAAGTTTGTTGTTAGAAAACGTCACCCAAAATGAGCTTGCTTAACAATCTGCATCTCTCTATTGAAAACTGAAATTAATTTCATAAATATATTTAATAAATATTCGTATAGTTCAACGGGCGTAGCCGCGTTCGGGTCTACTAGTTAATATTTTTAATAATTATATAGGCTGATTCTAAATATAAGGTAATTATACCCCAATTGCAAATCGAATCCACGACCCTCCCATACATAATTAAAAATTATTCCACACCACCAAACTAACCTCGATAGATATTACAATATAATTAGATCATGTTTGCTATACACAAGTGCATACCACATATTGATACTAGCGAGCTCAAAACACCGCAGGAATTCTAACTATAGAGATTAGATGACTAATGCACAACGTTAGTGTGGTTTTAGATGCAATATTATGATTATGAGGCTTAAGTTTATGTTTGTGTATGTGTGATAGTTTGTGTAATCTAGTTGGTTTAGATTATAGTTATGTTATGTTATTATTAAGAGCTGTTATGGTTTGATTGGAAGTTTGAGTTTGTGCGATGATTGTGGGATCGATTTTTATTTGTGGGGATATTTATATTTACGTGTTTCATTTATAGATGCTAGTACGGAGTGTTTTTACACGAGGATCCCAGGTCACTACTCTGTTATATGCAGTGTAAAAATGTAATTTGTATTTAAAGTTATCCACAACGTTTAACTATAAGTTTTAACGCGATAGTAAGCCAAGAGTGAATTCAAAGATTTAAACGGCAAATGGTGCATTGCAGAATAAAGACGGTTTTAATTAATTTTCCGCGACTAATACTTATGTCTGTTGGAGTCCAACAAAAAAGTGTATATTTAAATTGAGTCTTATTTCCAATGAATTAAATACGATTTTAGAATATCACAGGGTAATTTAATGGAAGGTAGAGCTGGTGTGAAACAGAATGCAGATTAATATAGAAATAGTATAAGCGTAGATTTGGTTAAATTAAATATTTCCCCTTCCTCGCTCTCATAGCGATGCAAAATACGGCGTTAAGTTCCGCCGCTCAACACGCAATCCAGAATTCGGGAGAATTATTTCTATGATATTTGATTATCTGTATATATATATATATACAGATAACCAAATATCATATTTATATTTTGATTATCTGTATATATATATATATACAGATAACCAAATATCATATGGACCGTTTATTTTGAGAGTGGTGTAAGTCCATTTTTGAGAAAAATGAGATATCACGTAATTCATGCTTAATTTAATGTAATGTTTTTATATATAACTAGTCCGTGTTTAATTTCTCAAAAAAAAACCCATTTTTTGAACAACTGAAAATCGGTCGATATATGAAATTGCATAATCATCGACATACTAACCTTTAATTTTCTCGAAACAAAAGAAAATGGACTTACACCACTCTCAAAATAAACGGTCCATATATTACAGTGTAAACCCCACTAATAATATGCCACATCAAATCCCACTGTACTATAAAAGTAAGTGTTGTGGTTGCACTGTATCAAAGGCAAAAGGTAAGTCCAGTGAATTGCTAACAATGACTCTATGTCCTACCCGTTGCGTGACACATTTGTCAAGGCTGTATACATTTTTGTAGGCTTACACCTAAAAGGCAAAATTAATATGGACACCTAATGGACAGCTATTGATGAGTAAAGGAAGTATATCTTTCTAGGTTGTTTATTGTTGCGAATATTAATTTTGATTATATTTGAAAAAAAATGTTAGGAAAGAAAAATACACGCATATAATTATAATCTAGAAATATTTCGTTTTAAAACAGTCACTGCTATAGGCAGAAGTTTTTCTAATCTTTGTGATTACGCGAGAGTTTCTTGCTAGTGGGCGTGGACTCGTGTAGAGTCGTCTTTGAATTCATATTTCAATAAAATTTTATTCCTTTAGCGCTTTTCAGTCCTTCCTTATTAATATATGATATTATGTAAGAACATGAGTGTACGAGTGAGGCCAGTCGTGGCACAGGGGCACAAGGCGACAGCGGTAGCGGGTTCAGTTTCTATTCGAAGAAATCAAATATTTAATACGTCCATTTTCTTCGCTCTGGTGTCGAGGCAAAGCACGGCGTTGAGTTCCGCCACTTAACATGCAATGCTTCTAAAATTTGGCGAAAAATGAGGAACGCTAGGTCCCCTCTACCTGTCGTGGCGCTAATAAAAAAGAGTGTATGAATAAATGTTACATTGTATCACGTGGCTAGATTTTTTTTTTCACACGTCGTATTTAATCTATATGATAAATAAAAATAACCCAGATCTAGATCTGATTACTCACTTTTTTAAGGTTTTAGGTCAATTAGCGCTGTTAAATGGTTGAAAGCAAAATCAACAAGACTAGACAAAATAAATATTTATATAATTTGTTCCGATGATTAGTGCTTATAAATATATAAATAGTTACATATATAAAAAACAAAACGAAACTTAGCTTTGCGTTATAAAAGTTAGGCAAAGGGAACTTATTATGAAGGCAGTCCGTTCGTTACGCATTATCTAACCACCAACCAACCACCACCAACTTCAACTGTATTGAGTGGCATAACTCAACACCGCGTCTTCTCCTTTTACGAGAGCGTAGAAAATGACAATAACTTATTCCACTGAGTTAACAAAGAGCCCATAAAAACGTAGCATTATTCATAAATAGAAATGAAAAAATATAATTAATTATTTACTAATACGAAAATAATAAACCTAACCATTTTTCATCAATAATTTGTTCAGAAAATACAAAAACAAAATATCTAACATAATAAAGTAGACGTTAACAGAGTACAGTAGTAATATCCATTCTTACACAGGACTACGTCTCGTAGAGTGCTACGAGCGTAGCGTGACTTCTCACCTGCTTCAAGCACTGTAGAAGTGCTACGTAATACATACTTCTAATGTACAAAGGAAAAAACATAATAGTTCTTAAGTTGAGCGCAAGAAGGTTGAAATTCCTGTAAAATAAGAAATTCGTAGCTAATTACTTTTTTCACTTGGCTACGCCAACTACTTTTTTTCATATAGCATATGACGTATCGTAATTATGTAGTCGCAAATAACACTCGTTTGACGAGTGGGAAATATTTAATAATGACCTACTATTATGTTTTATATGTATGGAAATTATCATTAGTTAAATGTAATATTGTTTTTTTACTTAAAATTAAATACAAAAGACTAATTATTGAATTATATTTATTTAGCTTTACGCTGTATCACGCACATAGCGGTGTAGATAGACGGACCACAGCGTTTTGATAATCCGTTCCCATAAAGACACTTCCTTTCTCCACTTTCCGCCGAACTCTTGATACATTGCGTGTTGGGGGGGGGGTTGAGCAAGGAGATGGAAAGGGAAATATAAAATATTTAATTTCCCAGAGTAGAAATCGAACCAACATCCGTTGCGCTTATAGTCGCAAGTTTGTGCCTCTGTCCAACAACGGCTTCAATTTTTTTATATTGAAATAATTATATTAGAGGCCAAAAGTGGCGCAGGGATACAAAGTGTGACTGTAAGTTCGACTGGTTGTGGATTCGATCTCCATTCGAGGAGATGAAATATTTATTTAAATTTATATTTCCATTTCTTCGCTCTGGTGTCGAGTCGAATTGCGGCGCTTAAATTCAGAATTCGGCGGAAAGTGGGCAACGGAGTGTCTTAACACTAGGTTGCCTCTCGCCCCTGCTGTATGCGGGATACTGCGTGAAGCTGATTATTATTATTAATAATTAAAATAATGGATTAAAGTAATTAATTAGAATCGAATTAAATATTATAATCTATACTAATATAATAAAGCGGAAGAGTTTGTTTGTTTGTTTGTTTGTTTGTTTGTTTGAACGCTAAGATCTCTGGATCTACTGGTCCGATTTACTATGTTTTTGATTTGTATGAAAGCTGCATTCTTCAGAAGTGCTATAGGCTATATAATATTACATTACACATATGTACTAATAAATTAAAATACTTTCTAATTTGACATGCAATTTATTCTGCCATGTTAATAACAACCGTCGTCGCTACGCGACCGCGTTCGTTACCGCGTCATTTTGATATTCATCCTTATGAAAATAAATATAATAGTCACTTTTAGCATTTCATCTAGATTGAAATTATATTTCTATAGAAATTATATTCTTATATTTCAAGCAGGCGTAGCCGCGTCCGGGTCCGCTAGTTATAGTTATATAATAAGTTTATTTTATATCTCTTAGTCTCTCGTCTCTAGTTGTATAATAAATTTATTTCATATCTTTTATAATATCTAATTTCAATAATAAAATTAATTTCAATATCAGGTCAAGTAGTCTTTCGCCTATTTCTTTCTTATTATAGTTATCGTACTACACTTATTATAAATTGAAAACGAAGTCTATTTTTATCTGTACAGAAAATAAATATAAAAATACTTTTCTTTCATATAAATCGAGTTTTATATCTAGACGTGGTATGGTGCAGGGGCACAAAGTGTAACTGTAACATCGACTGGTTGGGGGCTCGATCCCCACTCGAAGAAGTGAAATATTTATTTCCGTTTATATTTCCATTTCTTCGCTCTGGTGTCGAGATTCAACTTGAGTTTTGCCACTCAGCCCGCAGTGCCTCCATAATTCGGGGGAAAGTGGGAAACAAAGTGTATTAACACTAGGTTCCCTCTGCCTACTTTGCTGTGTGCGGGATACAGCAACAAGCTGATAAACTTTTATATACTTTGTTAAAACTTTTAAATTAACAAAATTACCAATTTACCTAAAAAAAAATCCAATTTACCTAAGTATTGTCCTATTTTTAAGGAACACCTGGTATGTGTTCACAAAAAATCGTATTAATTATAAGAATAGTTTTTGTGACTTTTTTAGTTTCTCATATAAATGCTAGCTAAACTATGAAGTTGCTAACTACGGCTTATAGGTCTAGTATAAGCCGTTCATATAATAACACTGCAAACAAACTTTGACAGTGAAATTTCTAATACAAATATGAATTTTGGTAACTCATACAGCTTTTACTCATATTGTAATTGGCTTTCACTTTTACTAACATTTGCTGGTTAGTTCGAACATAGTTTCTAGTGAGCGACGATTAATGAGTCAAATTCTGTATTAATATAGTTTATTTAATCTGTTATTATATATTATTTTAAAATTCCGTTACTGAGTGACTGGCAGACGACGCACATATTTTGTTTAAAACAGAGAAATTTATGATATCCTTGCGGAATGTAGGGGAGAAAAAGTTGAAATATCTGGTGCGTTCTTTACATTTTTTGGGAAAGATATATTTTCCATTATAGACCAGTATTTTTTTTATTGTACATAGGCAAGCATTTGTCCTCTATCTTACCTGGTGGTAAGTGACGATGCGAACAAAGGTGGAGCATACTTGCCTAGATAGTGCCTATTCACTCGGAACTCCATGGAATGAAGTTGCGTGTTGATATACGATATTCAAATTTAGAAGAATATTGTAAATGAGAGATGGCATATCTCCTATATGCAATGTATAAAAGGGGTGTGTAAGCACTAAGGTTTTATAGAGACACAAAAGCATTACAAAAATAAGAAAAAGTTCTACAATGATTGTTAATAACAAGCAAACAAAACTTACTTAATTAACTAAGCTACTATGATTACATAAATAATAGCGTGACCTGAGTGAGAAAATAAAAAAAACACAAAAAATTGGAATTGTATCCAAACCGTTTCAGTCAAATACTGTATCACGGCGCCACGACTGCCTACATAAATAAATTATGAATATTAAGTCTTAAAGTACTTTTGTACTCACTGACCCCTAAACAAGAATCTAGCTTTTTCACTTCGGTTCAACTAAGCCTATTTATTTTTCAAAGAAAGTATTTTCAAAGAATTTTATTCAATTAGTGTTACGACATATCTACTGACTTGCTGGCAACTAGAATGGTTTAACGAGCCTTATTATATTATAGTCTATCTTAAATTTTCATTTCTATAATAAATTTTATAGAATATTTGTAAAGTTGAGCTATTTGTATAGGTTAATTTATAATCACCTTGAATGTAAATTTTCTTTTATACATTTTCGAGTGGGTTCACTTCTAGAGAAATACCTGAAGAAATACAAAGAAATACTCTTCTTAAGTTAATAAAGGTTTTTCTTATTATAGTGAAAATTTGAGTTACCTTTAAGTTAACTTAACTCTTACATAGCTTATTTTTGAAATTTATAAGTATTATGGTATTTAACACTAAGGATTAACAATAAGACAAAAGATGACCAAATATTTTAAGATATGTATATAATAGGTTCCTTCTACCTAATGCCTTTGCGATCACTCACTATTATAGTAATTATCTCGAAATAACGGAAAAACAATTGTAGAGTTTTTGTAAGTAAAACCCCGGTCTAAGCATTAGTTTTACTTCGAAATACATATAAACATGGGAAAATAAAAACGACAAGACGTTTAAAATATAAAGCTAGTCCCTTCCTACCTCATTAGGAAAAATAATCACACAAAATAATAATACGCTTCACGTCCATAATTACACAGAAGTCGTATAAGGGTGTTGAATAATTACAGTTATTTGAAACTAAAAATAAGCGTATGGACTATATTTCTTTTATTTTTAAGCATTTCTTTTAAGGTTGAAAATGGACCGACGACTTAACAGAGAATTGCTTCACTCTTTATCCTTTGTGGTGTAGCCATCCAATGACCTCTTTCGCCTGGTTCACTGTCCTCAACCTCTTAATACATGCCCTCCTCAGAGTCCTCATGCTTTTTTACGTGAAATTCCACCGGTATTATAGATTTTGCTTTTTGGAGGTCAACCAAGGTCTCCCCCACCTCACTTTTCTTATTTTATTCAGATTAAGATTTATTTTCCGTGATTCCGACACACAATCCGTGTAAAAAAGTGGGCGTGTAAAAAAAGGAGTATCTTAACACTAGGTTCCGAGGTACCCAGGTTCCATTTATACAGCGTAAAGCTGCAAAAGCATTAAGCATTTAATATTTAACATTTAATAAACAAAAAAATAATTACCCCACAATTATACCTAATGGAACATCTAAAAATAATGTCCCAAAAACTAAGAAACCTTCCGAGAAATACAACGAAAAAAAAAACTCAAGAATATTAATTACCATATACATTTTCAGCAAGAAACGTTCAGTATGAGGCTTCGCACGCAATTTTCACATTTACATCTACATGATACCGGTCATAACCGTCAAAAAGATTCTAACGCCGTTACAACGGAATTACCCAGCGTCGTTATAATAAGCATCTATTACAGATAAAAGCTTTGAGTGCACTGGAGTAAAGTAGCTCTTTGCTCTTATAGGAGAGGCGAATATCCCATGCGAGTACTCAATTGTTCACAATATTTAATATTAAATTTTACAATATTGTATGTTAAATTTGTTTGTTTTGATGTTGTTTAGAGTAATATAAGCTTTGGGTATACATATTTACAAATTCTTTTGGGTAATTTTAGTATAAATTAAGTTGAAGCCAGTCGTGGCGCAAGCTCGGGGGTTGTGGATTCGATTCCTCCTGATAAAATAAAATATTTAATATTTTCATTTCCTTGTTCTGGTTTAGAGCAGAGGCAGAGCACGCCATTGAGATCGGCCACGCAACTCGGCCACACAATTCTTCCAGAATTCTGCGGAAAGTGGGGAGCAGAAATATTTGAATGAGGAACAGACTGTCTGTACAGTAGGTTCCCAAGTAAAAAACATAATTAATTAAAGTACAAGGTATTCTATATAGATTTGCAAAATGATACATATCTAGGTATTGACATAATAACAGAAATTATTCAAGCGAGCGGGGATCGAAGCCCCCAACCACTCATTTACGGTCAGTCGTTATATCACTACGAAAGTAGGGAACGGAGTGTCATAATGGGAAACGAAATATCTTAATACTAGCGACCCCCTTGCGGCTTCGCCCGCTTTTACTACTGGATTATTCATATAATGTATGTTTGCAAAGCACTTAAGATAATGTGAAAATTAATTAAACCCTAATGCAACCCGCATTTTCGTAGTTTCAATAAGGATTTTCCAATTGTTTTACACAGCAAGGATTTTTTAGTAGGTACCGTAATTTTATATCTGTGATACTAATCTCTTCAAGTACTTATTAAAATATATTTAAATTACTATTTTTAGATAGTTAAATGACATTAAATAATACATTCAACTCGAATTATCCAATACGTGCAAACGCATCTAAATCTTCGTTGCTATAAAGGCAGGTGGCTTTTTTTTTCGAGCTTGTGGTTAATGCTGAAGAGGGTTTTCTGTCCCTGATGAAAAGCAAGCACTACGTGGCTGCCTGTGACGAAAATTAAATAGAATGCATCGGCCGGGAATTGAACCCGGGCTGCCCGCGTGGCAGGCTACCACTGAACCACCGATGCGTGTAAGGCAGGTGGGCGCGGCTGACTCGCTTGTATAAGCATAACGTCGCGAGGCGCGTTTCGCAGCAAGGATTTTTTGATATTGTAACAACTTCTAAAGTACTTATTAAAATGAAAAACAGAAAAGACAGTTTTGATCTACATTAAATGGCCAACGTAACTAATATACTTATTTATATGCTGAGAGTAAGGGATAAGTGAAACTTGAGTAACATACAACTGATGTGTCAACGGCGGGATGTGTCAACAATTAAATGCGTTTTTCTCTAAAACTATTCGCAATTTCGAAATAGTTTAAAAAGCAAATTTTATCTTCGTTTAACGTAGAAATTTAATAAAGTATTTTAAAGGATAAGAATTAATACCATTATGGAGAAATATCCCTCACAATAAAAAATATATTGAAATTACTATTTTTAGACAGAAATATGATCACTACACGTTATTCTTAAAAGATACGAATATGCCATCGCGGACTTTTTTGTAGATCTTATTAAGAGGAACC
>HE671320.1:43648-60182 GCA_000313835.2 Heliconius melpomene melpomene | reverse complement strand
ACGTCATAGTGACGTCTATGCAAAATTGAGACTCCTAGCATTTGTAGAAACGAAGTTTCATACAAACTTTCGACCCCAAAAACAACCCCTTAGAAGTCGAATATTGCAAATTCCCGTCTTAGCGAGCGCCTACGTCCTATAAGTAACTCCTATGCAAAATTTGGGATTCCTAGCACTTGTAGTTTCTGAGATTTCGTGATGAGTGAGTGACCTTTTGATTTTATATATATATAGATTTATACCAAAAATTTATACCAGAGCGAAGTAATAAAAATATTAAAAAGCAATAATTCAATTCCTCGAGTAGGAATCGAACCCTCAACCGTTGAGGTCACAGCCTTGTGCTTTTACGCCACTACAGCCTCGTTATATAAATCCACATAAGCATATATACGACGTTAGTAATTGATAAACCGCCCCAAGAGCTAAACTGTCGACACAAGTATACTCTACGTACTATGCCTAAATCGACTTAAGCCAGTCCATTACACTTCTATAACCTGAAACTTGTTGCCCAGGGACGGACAGAGGCTGTAGGAACACCTGAGTTCATTTTCAATTTACTTTCAACAGGTCGTTTTTTAATATATTACCTACAAACTTGAATTAGTTTACGATTTTTTATATTCTATACAAAAATTCGTTGGGAAAAAAATTGCAAGGAACTGAAAATTACTAGTAAATAACGTTAATTATATAATTAAAAATGAGGGTATCGTGGTAACCGGACAGTGACAACAACGTCTTAAATTCACAATAGGTAACCTAGAACGGAGTGTCTTAACACTGAGGTTCTTTCTCTTTCTCTTTATTCTGCTTATATTGGATACTATTAGAAACATGATTTTTTTTACTTTCACGCTACAGGGTAGGCAGAGGGGACCTCAGAACCAGTCTTAAAACACTTCCATTCTTTACTTTTGGCCGAATTCTAGAACAATTCCATGTTGACTGGCGGAACTAAACGCAGCAACAATTTAATCCAGTGCAACGCTTGACTCTTAAATATCCTGATTTGGTTTGAGTTAAGCAGTCCATAGACTCACTTAGGTGCAAGAGTCTTTAGTACAACAAACATTTCATTTCACGTACCATACCTGTTGAATAGGAATTAACATGAAAAGCATGTTTTGTACGCGGAAAACGCTTTACAAATGTTAAGCGAAATTAGTGAATAGAGTAAGCGGAATTGCACTTTTGTTTTTTTTTTTACTTTTTTTCAGCTTCACGCTATAACGGGTAAGTGAAGGGAACTTAGTGTTAAGACAGGTCACTCCGCTCCCCACTTCCAAACGAATTCTGGAGGGATTGAATACTAGTTCAGGAAAAAATCTGAAAACTATACATTTTTTATCTTTAAAAATATAGATAGGTAAAAAACTAGACTTAAGCATTAAAATCAAATATCTCTTTACATATGTCTGTGGCAGTAACGTTCTGACCGTCGCGTCGCGCAATTTGTCTTCCTCATTAATCACAAACGACGCTTCATAAACACAGTGGATGCCATTAGTAATAATTAATGTATTAATACTATTTACATTAGAAATGTTAATTGAAATTATTTTTTAAGAAAAAAAGGAACATTTATAAGGTCACTTTGTTGTCCGTCCGTCTGTCTATCTGTCTTTCAAGAGCTGCTATCCCAGGAACGCTTGGCTACGGCTCCATGATTTCCTAAAAAAAAACGTATTTCCACATTTATTTAAAAAAAGATATGGCCGTTTATCTCGCAGTAAACGCGTATTTCGACTATAAAAGGAATCAAAATTAATAGGGTTGACCTAGAATTATATAATTTGGCAGCTAGCATCTACAGATAGTACTAATTTAGGAAAAAATCTGGCAACTATACAATTGTGGTTATAAAAAATAAAAAGTGACCAAACACTTTCACACTTGCATTTTTTACTTGGTGATTTCAAAGCGGGAGAATTAAAATAGTTAAATTCCTCGAGAAGGAATCAAATTATGAATATAAATTTTATACATTTAGATATTTTACTTCTTCAATTGAAAATTCATTCACAATTTATTTTATATCGCTATTATTGAATACAACTATAATAAAACTGCCGTTTCGCAGCAGTTCCGTAAGTAACCGTATAACATTATAAGTAGATTTAAACGATCGACTTTCGGTATAGGAATTCTCGAAAGTAGATGCGGCAAGCTCTTAGAATTTTAAAATAGACGAATATACATAGAGGAATGCGCGAGTCGAATCCATATGGACTGTTCCGTTATATATAAGTAAGTGTTACTACTATATTATAAGTTCTTTTTTGATGTGTGGGCAATGGTCAAACCTGACAATGAACTGGTCAAATCTACTACTACTACTAACAAAATAAATATAGATTTTTTTAATAATTTTACGTCTTTAAAAATCTTATTTACTCCCATTTTGAAAAGAAACTTTGAAGGGTACGGGTACACAATGTACCTACCTGTACTTCAGGCATCGTTGCCGGTCATCGGGCAACCTCAATAGTCCCACAGATTTCGTATTCATATCGATCATATATTATGGAAAAGAAGGTTGCTGTGTGGGGGAAACTTTATAAGATCTGTGCTTTAATTTTAAATGCTATTAAGAATCCATAGAGAACCTAGTGATAAGACACTACGTTTTCCATTTTTCACCGAATTCTGAAGGCATTGCATATTGAAAGAAAGAAATACAATATTTATTATTATTGATTAATAATCTTATTTCCGGGGATAGAAATCGAACCTACAACCTACCGCATTTACAGTTAGCTTGTGCCCCTGTGCCACAACTCGCCTCTTCAAAATAGTATAAGATTAAAATAATATAAATTAAATAAATATTCAAAATTTACTTACAACAAACAAATATCATTTTATAGGGTTAGTATCAGACGCAAACCGATCGCTGTCTTGGTTCACGCTCTCATATTAAAATCTCAATATAAAGTTGGAGATATTAGAAATCTCCTCTCCCCACAGGTGGCGAGGTCGTTCCTCCACACCTGACAATGTTGCACGAGTGCTCTCTAGTGGAAAGATAAACTTACAACAAATAGCTTCGTTTTAAGAAAATATAAAACTACTATTTAAGTTTATTATCACGGTGTTACATTCGATTTTATGTATTCAGCATTTATTTCTACGAGCAAAAACATTTTAAATCTATAGTAAATATTATTAAAAGTTGTAATTAAATGAGTAATTCCACTACATCATCATCATGAGACACTTCTTCCTCCACCTTGATGGTGATGATGGAACTCCACGCCGAGTTATGTCTTGTTGGCAAGAAATAAAAATAATTCATTCCCCCAAATGAAGATCGAACTCACAACCGTCGCGATTACAATCACTCAACGCACTACGAGGGCTTTAGTTTTAATAAATATTTAACTACAACTGCAACTAAAAATAATGTATAATAAGTTCTTCAACTTTCACGTTTATTACACATTTTAAATGAAACTATTTTAACCGGATTAATCTCCGTGGTAGTCTGTGGTCACGGATAGACTAGTCTATTCTTCCAGAATTTGACGAACTTTGGGGAACGGAGTTTCTTAATACTAGGTTCCCTCTGCCAAAAATATATACGGAAATTGACAATAAATCAATGACAATTTATTTTACACGTATATATATAAACACCAAGTTAGAGGTAATTAACAATGAGAATACCTGAAAATATTTTCATTAAATTTTCTTATGGACAAAGTAAAACAACTTTTCCACTCGTTCTAAGCGAATAAGAATTTGAAAGCAGTGCAGTCTGCATTTAGACTTCGTTAGCGGCGTTCGTTGGTAACTTCAAAATTTTCATTAGTATGAAACTTTTGGACTCTTTTATATCTTTTTTTAAGTTAATCTTATCTATTATATGTTTTATTTGATTAATGCAATATAAAATAATATAATTAAATTAAATCTGCTTCACGCTGTATCCCGCACAGATTAGGGTAAGACGGAACCTAATGTTAAAACACTCTGTTCTCTATACTAGAGCGTCAATGAAAATATGAAACAAGTTCATTCCCTCGAATGGGAATTGAGCCCACAACGTATCACGTTGATAGTCTACGATTTAACTAGATATTTTAAAAGTATTGTTTCAAAGATGGTCTGTAGTATATCCAAAGTATCAAGATTTATCATAAAGTTATTTCAACAAACGTCAAATTTAATAGTGTAGTCGGATGCAATAGCTGTATCTGAGAGGGCTCGTTAAGGCTGCAATATGATTTATGACCTCAGAGCAAAGTTCTAGTGACTGAACTGAAATTAATAGAGACTAGGAACTATTATTGTCCCTTATGTGATAATAAAAGGAATACAAATATAAATAATATATTATTTTTTTCATAACTTCATTATATTTATTTTAATGTTTCATAAAAGTCTTTTGAAAATTATTCAAAAGGTGAAATCGCTGCGTTGAACGCCACACAATACAATGCCTCGAAAATTCGACAGAAAGTGGCAAGCGGAATGTCTTAGCACTAGAATCCCTCTGCGAATCCTCCTATATATGGGATAAAGCGTAAAGCTGAAAAAAATATATACATATATAAGAATAGGATGATTTTCTTTGCTTGCAAAAAGATATTGTAACAAATGGTATATTGAAATAATTTTATAAGTAAATTACTTGAAGGCGTAGAAAGAATCTTCGTTGCTAACTCATATATCCCGCTCACAGCTTTTAGGTACCATACGCAAGACATGCCGTCGAACTTTATTAATATTACACCAATATAGGGTTAAGGTAAGGAGACGCATCTCTGATCTAATTTTCTCTTCATTTTCTTACGTAATATTGAATTATTTGATTTCATATTATTAAAAACACCAATATAAATATATATATATTGAAACTTTTATAATTGCTGTTAAAGTTGGAATTGTTAACATGATTATTAATTATTTTAAAAAAAAAGAAAGCAAAAAGCACAGAATCTATTCCTATACACATATAAAAAAAAAAAAGTTAAATTATTTCAAATGACATTATAACTGTCACAACAAAACATTTTTGTTATCACCGTATTTAGTTTTTTTTTACAATAAAATTATTCTCAGTTGAAAATATACCGCAGGAGGAAGAATTGCCAATTAATTAATTATTAATTCATATAATATTTATTGGTGAATATGGAAATTACTCGATCGGCAACACACACGAAGACCATTATCAATCAGTTGTACTACAATTTAATTTTCATTTTGTAATGAACGACGACAAAATTTTTGTGCTGCCACCGATTGTAGGAAAGTTCTATCAATATGTGTAATATTTCATATAAATTGTAATAAATTATTGTTTACCAATATATACATTATCATTATCTCACAAATTTCTTATTATTTCAAATCAAATAGCTCTTATTATTATTATTCGGCGGAAAGTGGAGAACGGAGTGTGTTAACACTATGTTCCCTCTGCCTACCCTGCTGTGTGCGGAATACAGCGTGAAGCTGAAAAAAAAAGCTTTTATAAATGAACTCTCTGGTATATCGTAAGTAGTCCAAAAAAATGTCTCATGAAAAATATAAAGAGGTATAAGTCAAAACAACAAAAGAAAATTATTTTTTTAAATATATACAATTAAAGACTAGAAATATTAGTAAATATTATCAATGAGTTCAATGCACAAGCAAAATATTTTTTTGTTGTATTCCTAAATAAAATCAGCTATATTTTTATTAAAAAAAATGCTTTAGCTGTCTATTTATCGAGGATAATGGTCTATTGGATCGCAATCTGGCAACCGTCCGCCCTTTGAAAGAGATATCTCAATAAAAGGCCATCACTTAATTGTAAATAATGATCGAAAAAGGAATATATTTATTACTACCAAATCCGTATTTCAGAATAAATAATTTGTTTACACAAAGCAATGAGAAAAAAGTGCCGTATTTTCTAAGCCTCTGATGTCTCGGAAATTCGGAGGAAAGTAGGGAAGAGAGTGCCTTAGAACTAGGTCCATTTCCTATGTAAAATTGTTACTAAAATATATTAAATAATACATTAAAATATATTTTTTACATTTATTACTTTTAAAATACCTGAAAAGATCTGTACTCATACAAATTTTACTCATAGAGAGGGGTTTGCGGTCCTTATAGAGTAAGCCGCCTAACATTCGGACAAAGTACGGATTATATTTAAAACCTTACGTACATATAAATTCCATCAATCCCACATGAACATTTGGGTGAATTTTAATCCAGGACTTCACTAAGTAGACTTACTTATTATACCGGTATAACATGCTTGGTAGTTGCTTCTCATCATTATAAAATTATTAATAGGTATTTCTAACCTAAAAATAGTATTGTTAAAATGTCAGGAGATAAGTATTATTGTTCCTATTTCACATAGACAAACATCTAACACTTTACACAGCACACTTAACACTGTTTCTATATAACACTTTACACTTATACACGTTTTAAAACGCATAGTTCCAACAATGGCACTGATTTTAAATACTTGAATACCGTCACAATTTTACACCTTACGAGAGACAGAATAACGACGTACTGACTCAATCCATCAAAAACATCACTTTCAACTTATAAATAATTATGTGGGTATTTTTATTTTATTTTCTGTAAAGTACCCTCACACTGACAATTGTCTTACAGTATATATATATATATATATACTTCTTTACTTCAATAATATAACAATAAAATATTTTCACATTTAAAAACAGGCAAAAAATATTTTGAAATAAAAACACGATAAAATTAAAGGACGTTTAAAATTGTAAATCAATGTATTATTCGTGTATAACTTTTGTTTCTAGTATAAAAACATAAAAGTTCAGGACCATTTCACGTCGAGTCTGTGGATTAAACGGGGCTTAACGTTTAAGAAGCTTACGCTTACCGCAGCCGTAGCTAAACGCCGATCTCGGCCTTTGTTTAAACCACAAGTGGCTCGAAAAAGAATCTTGACTTCAGTAAGCTTTCCAGTTTCATCGAATCGATAAACCTACTTTTCAATCGTTAGGATTTTTAAATTGTGTCCTTTTTTACTTTTATTGGTTATATAGGCTGTTTATAATTTTTTTTTGTTAAATGATGCAAAATGCAAATGATAAACGGAAGAAAAAGGGGTATAAAACGTTAAAAAATAAATTTTATAAATAGGTTGTTATATTACTTATTTTTCTTTTTCGGTTCAATCTCGCACATAGGAATGTAGACATAGGGAACCTGGGAATCTAGTGTCAAAACTGTCAATCAACGAGACAGCGTAATGTTAGGACAGTCCATTCCATAATTATTTATTTAATTATAATTAATTTGAAAAATCTCGTTCATTCAACATAGGTACATACTATGGAACAACAGAAACGTTTTCTTTTAACCATGAAAAGAACAGTTTTTAGTAAGAATCGTGCTTTTTCTAAGCCATATTCAGGCAGACCGTTGAAAAGATTTTAAAGCACTAAGTGCAAGAACAGCTTTGTTCAAAATGCAAGGTATTTCAAACAAAATATTAATTCTACTGTTGAACTATTAAAAGATTTTAATCTTAGCTCTCGCAACAAGTAGGTACCTAACTGTAAATATGTAATTTCCGGAAAACACCCGCTAAAAATTCTTGAGAAAGGAAATTTCTTGCTCGGTTTAGAGGAAAATAATAGTGAAGTTTTAATTCCTGACGGACGTTTCACTTTGTATATATAGTTTTTGGAGAACCATATTAATATTCATTTGTAAGGTATTATTTTCTGAAATCTGTATAAAAAAAATAATTGTGAATATTAAGAAGAACACAGTAGTAATAAATAAAATTATATAATAATCAAAATAATTGGACAATTATATAAAAATGGGGAACATAAGTGTCTTAAAGGGAACGGAGTGTATCAACACTGGGTTCCCAGGTTCCCTCTGCCCTGCTATAAACTAAAACTAAAACTAAATATATAGTAAAGTACTAGTACATAGAATTGAAACAAAGAGCATTGTTTTAACTCAGTAAATCTCTCGTAATTCCTAGACTTGCCTCAGCTGTGAAGTGACATTTCTCATGTTAGCATGTACGAGTATGTATGTAGTCCTTACAGTTAACAATAGTCCAGTAGTAGTTCTAAAGATATAGTTCGTTTGTGCTGAACTAGAAATAATGTTGCTGAAACCAAAGTAAACTTGAAATGACCGTGGAGTTCTTCAGGTTCTTACAGGACTCTTACAGTTTCTTACAGGTTCTTCTCTCTATGAAGTGGGTACAGGTCGTCGACGCTATGGTACGAGGGTGTGACTTTAATGCTACGATGGTGGGTTCGGTACCCACTCGAAGGAATGTATTATTATTTATTAATAGTTTAATTTCTTCTCTCTTCTTAACATGTCTCATCTAAACACTAGGTTTTCTCTGCCTAACCTGCTGGTGTTGTGTGAAGCTGATTAAAGAATTAATAACGTTGGATTAACTTAAAAATGTGTAAAAACAA
This sequence comes from Heliconius melpomene melpomene, assembly GCA_000313835.2. Classification (NCBI taxonomy): domain Eukaryota; kingdom Metazoa; phylum Arthropoda; class Insecta; order Lepidoptera; family Nymphalidae; genus Heliconius; species Heliconius melpomene. The sequence goes on along the minus strand of HE671320.1, from coordinate 51,720 downwards.
CATATTATTAAGATTTTCATGCAATACCAGAATGTTACAAATATTCTCTAGTCAAATAGTGTAGTGAGAAACAGTGGTTGAATCTGAAATGTTCGCTCGTTAGCGCTCTGGTATGATTTATGGCCTTTGTGCAGATGCAAACAAGTAGTTTTATTAAGAAAAATACAAAAAAGCGGCCGTAGTGGCGAGTGCTTACGGTGTAATCATGGTTTTGCCTTTGAAGACGTGTGTGACGACAAGTTTTAAATTATTTAAAAATAGTAATAATTATTTAGTAAGTGAGACCAGTCGTCGTTAATGCAACAGATTGTAGGTTCGATTCACACTCGGTGAAATTAAATATTTAATGTTTTTATTTTTCTCGCTCTCCAGTAACGAGGTATAGCGGGTTCGAGTTCCACCACTCATTACGCAATGCCTCTATAATTCGGCGGATAATAGTGAACAGAGTGTCTTAACACTAGGCTTCCTTTGTCTACCCTGCAATCTACGGGATACAGCGTGAAGCAGAAAAAAGACTTTTTAAAACGTGATTCAAATTATTATTTATGTTTATATTCCATGCAATATTTATACAAATGAAACTTACAGATTTTTATGAAATATATTAAAAAAATTAACTAAATTAAAATTTACTATGCGACAAATGCCAATATCTATATAATTAAACAGAAGTTTTCTACTATCACAGTAAAATTATTATAATTTAATTTTGAAAAAAATATGAGAATAGAAAAGATTTCTAATTGAATATCTAAAGTAAAATATCATCGTAATAATATATCAGTAGAGTGCTATTTTTGTTTTCTTTATCGAACCTGTTCGTTTTTCCTATAAAAGGCCTTGACTGTCAATTTAGCGAGAATAATGGCTTTTCAGATCACAAGCTTGCTGTCTCATGAAAGATATATCATAATAACAGATTCTCAAATAATAATTTGCTCTAAAAATATACAGAAGTTAAAATGGAATCACTTTTTTACTTATTTTTACACGTTATCTTCACGCAATCTCTCTCTCTCTCTGTGTGTATCTAACAAATGGCAGAGAATACGGAGAAAGTCTTCCAAAATTATTATATAATCATAGTTTTGTTGTGATAGTTTTCACCCACAAACTAATCTCTTTGTATACGGATCTGACCCTTAGCGTTGTTTGCAAAGTTCCCAAAAGTTGAACACCAATATTTACTTCCCCCTAGGCCCCTTTTCATCTTTTTAATCTAACCGTACAAAGCATTTGTCCATATTAAATATAATTTATGCAAAATTCGGGTATTTTAATCTTTTGCCTTTATGTCCAATCATATTTAAAATTGGGTGGATGACAAAAATTATCATTAGTTCTAAAACCAATTTTAATATCATCTGTACTATACTTTTTTAACTCCACATAACCCTGTTAAGGCAGAGGGCTGTTATGTAGGCAGAGGGAACCTGGAAAGCTAGTGTTAAAACTCTTCGTTACCATGAAGACACTTCCGTGCCCAATTATCCACCGAATTCTACAGCATTTGCTTGTTAAATGGCGAAACTAAGAGCCGGGTAAAAGCCAAAAGCCTTATTGCCAAAGTAAGAAATGAATAATTTAGCAAATAATAATTCATTCTGTCGAGCGGGAATCGAATCCACAAACATCATATTATGTGACTTTTGTATGCTATATAAAAATAACATTTCTTCTCCATTTCAGTATACTAAAAAAAGTATCACACTATCTAAAACTTTAATGCGTTCATCTCCAGAAGTTGTAGTGGCTTTTAAGAACACCTTCCGCCCATACCTGTTGAACGAGTACTTACGAAGCGGAGCCAGAGTTGGGGGAACCTTTACGAGCGTAGTGGAAAACTTTTACGGGTGAAAATTTTGAAAAAGTAAAATTTGAAAAGACTATATATTTTTGTGAGGAATATGTCTGTATTATGTTATATGTTTTTTTTAGAAAACGTGAAATAAATATTAATGTGATATTATTTGGTAATGATATCTCAGTAAATATCTCTAGATATATCTTTATGGTAATCCGTTGAAGAAATACACAAAATTAAAATTAGTAATATAAAATACCTGTTTTGTGGACATTTGTACGTATATATATTTTTTTGATTTAACAACGAGTAATATAAAAATAACGTTTTGTCCTTCTTTAGAGTAATTGTTATAATACAGTTATTATTTTAATGGTAGGCTTTGTAACAGCGGCGCGAGTAATATATAAAGTAAGCCTCGTTTTTATGAAAATAATTAAATTCCAAAGAAATTTTAATCCAATTAAATCGGTTTTTAGTCGGCAAAGTGTTATATCTTAGTAAAATCATTTTAATATCGAATGTTAATTGATGTGTTATTTCTTTTAGCTGCACGTTGTATCCCGCACATAGCTGAGTAGCCAAAGGGAACCTGGTGTTCCCCACTTTTCGAAATTTATGAGGCATAGCGTGTTGAGTAGCGGAACTTAACGCCGCGCTTTGTCTCGTTACCAAAGCCAATCACTCCAAAAAATAAAATATAAATAAACCTAAACATGGTAAAAATAATACTGTAAAATTGTATTATAGGAAAAAATATTTAGTTCTATATTTAGCTTGAAAATTCAAATGGTGCTTTAAATTTAACCTAGTTTTACATATTTAAGCTCACCTCTCGTGGCTAAACACTGATCCTGGCCTTTATTTAAGGCAACAACAAGTAACTCTTCAAAGGACTTTAAGAAATATACAAAGGAAATGATGTAGTAAGAATGTAAGAAATATTCTTTTATTTATATTTACATTAAATATGTTATGGTGCATTTGCATTATTTTTTTATATTCGGACTGTATCCCGCATATGGGTAGGCAGAGTGAACCTAGAGTTAATACACTCTATTCCCCATTTTCTTGAGGCATTGCGTGTTGAGTGACGGAACACAACACCGCACTATGCCTCGACGCCAAAACGAAGATATGAAAATACTAAATATTTAATTTTCTCGAGTGGGAATCGAACCCACAAACAGTCACAGGCATGCGTGCGCTATGATTAGCCTCATATTTTTAATAAACTAGTGTCAAGACAATTTGCTTTCCACTTTACGCTACAATGTAAGTTACAACATGCTACGTGGAGAAATTCAACGGAAATAATTCAGTTCCCCCAAGTTCACAGTACAGGAACCAAACCCAGAACCAATACATTCTTAAGGCCCCATTTTTCTTATATTAAAACAAATAAATTAATTTAAACACTGTGAAAAGTATCCGAGGCAGTGTGATATGTGTTTCTCTTTCTAGAACGATTTTCCGTGACTTGCTCAGTAATGGATTGCCGAGGGTTCAGCATTCGGCTTGATGAAGAGTGCTCGGGCAAAGTAATCGTTTGTTTGGATTGAAACATCTATACTATAACAGGATTGCAGATTTGATTCTAGAAACGTTCAAGCGATAGATACTATACCCTAGGCAGAGTGAGCACACTTCGTTCCTATTAAGACACTTCCGTTTCCAAATTGTGTGTGTGTGATTTGTGCTATATATAAATAAATAGGTTAAATAAAGTTTGTTGCTTCTTTAAAAATATTTTTTATCAAGCGCTCTATCGAAGTTTAAAGTACTTAGTTAACATTTTGTTTTATAGAAATATATTTATCCACAATATTTATTTTAAATTTTTAAATTAACTTCCGTTATAAATATTAACTTGTAATTTTACATGAATATCTAAAAAATAATGTAAATCCTTTCTTAGGGCCCCATACAAAAAACAACAAAGAATTTCAGTAAACTATTTTAGTTACTCCTTTAAGTACCCAATCCCAACACAAAGAAAATTGCGCTTCGAGAGTATTGGAAGTAAATATTTTCTAAACAAGGTGTTCAGACCCTAGTACCTGGTTCCAGATAGAAAATTGGTTTCCTAACTAACTTACGTTCTGATCTACAAAGAAGTCCCTCAAGTCGTTTATCTGCCATTGCGTAAATCTCCATAGGCCTATCGCTGATAAATAATGACTCGGATAAAAATACTAGCGAAACTCGCGGCTTTATCCGCTTTATATGTGGAAAAAATATATATATTTTACCTTTTTTTTAAGGTATTTTGCTTCTTTCTTTTCTTCGCTTTGGTGTAGAGGGAAAGCGCGGTTGAGTTCCGCAACTCAACACACAACGTCTCCAGAATTCGTCACGAATTGGGAATGGGAAACGGAGTGTCTTAGCATTAGGTTCCTACGATAAAAAAAATGTATAAGTAGCACATTGTGTTACTATAAACGTTACGGTTACGGGTTCGATTCCCGCTCGGGGGAATGAAATATACTATAATAATACATCTTTGCTCTTACTGGTTTTAGTAGGTACTTTCATATAATGACAAAAATACAAACGATCCAATTTCCTAATCTAGATAGGAAGTATAAGTATAATAGATACTTAAGATAACGAATTAACTTACAATGGATTCAATCAAGCATTTGATAGGTGCTCCTCTTAATCGAGTTGGCTATTTTGCAGAACTTTACCTTTTTAGAACTCGTTTCTTCCCTCAATATAATTTACAGATAGCTCCCCAATGGCAAGCTTATTAGAAAACTTTAGTCCAATTTTATTAGGTACCTTTCATCGGCCTTGATATTGGAGCTTTCCATTCATAACGATGATTCCATTCCATTCATAATGACGATTTTATTTATTTAGAACTTACCTAATATTAAAACATGTCTGTTCTCCACTTTCTTCGCCAATTTCTAGAGGCCTTGAGTGAAGAAAACTATTAAATATTTCATTCTCCCGAGCGAGAATCAAACCTGCAACCTGTGGCGTTGACAGTCGCAGGCTTGTGCCGCTAAGCCACGATCAGCCTGGATTTATCACTTCTTCCATATTGTAACTAATTAAGTGTCTAAAATATCTTTTAGAATTTAGAATGTTCTGACAACTCTATATAATCCTACACAAACTTCATAATTAACTCATGTGAATATATATAATGTTGCAGATGTTTCAACATGCACTAGCTATATACACATATTGTTAACTAAGCGTAGATTCATATAATGAGCTCGCCAGCATCTGGGCTAAGCCGGCCTCATACCCATAATGCAACGAAAAGCGTTCACAGCTTCACGCTGTATCCCGCACACAGCAGGGTAGGCAGAGGGAACCAGGTTAAAAGACACTCCGTTCCCAATTCCCGCCTAATTCAGGAGGCATTTCGTGTTGAGTGGCGGAGCTAAACGCCACTGCCTCAACACCAGAGCGAAGAAAAAAATCAGCAAAGGCAGTAAAAATAAATCATTTACACGCTGTACCCCGCACACAGGGGGACAGGGCAGGGAAGACAGCCGCCTTAGCTTTCTGCCAGATTCTGGAAGCATTGCGTGTTGAGTGACGGAGCACAATAAATAAATATTTAATTTCCTCGAGTGGGGATCGAACCCACAACCAGTCACGTTTACAGTTCCTCTGAGCCATGACTGGCCCCGTCGTGGATATATAGGGGAGTAGAGAGGCAGTCGAGACAATATCCGGATTGTGGAGCGACCCTGTAATGGATTCACGGTATCAGTTACCTACGTGCCCTCGACTTAACTCGTTTAATAAAGTTCAGCTTTTCGGGTACGTATAATTTTATAATATAATTTGGGGGTGGGTAAGCGAGCGAAGATAAATCTATTAGAAAACTTTACCTCGTCAATGATGCTCTTTCTTATTTATTTTTTTGTTTAGCTTCACGCAGTATCCCTCACATAGCAGGCTGAAGGAACTTAGTGTTAAGAAACTCTGATCTCCATTTTCCGCCGAATTTCGGAGGCATTGCGTGTGGATTGGCGGAACACAACGCCGCGTTTCCTCGACACCAGAGTTAAGAAAAAAAATTAATCTTTCATTTCTTCGTAACAATTACTCTTTCTTAATATGTTATGAATTTTCGGAAAACCTAAAAGTAAATTTGTTTTCTTTACCTAATATAGAAAGATATATAAACGTCTTTAAGCTGTCTAAAATTATAACAATTGAAAATATAAATACAGTTAAGTACAAATAAGTATAATTAATTCATATTTTCCATCTGGCCGTTGGAAATTCATTATAAATCACTAAAAAAACCTTTCGACATTTAATACAGCCGTTGCGTTCGTTAACGACACGCGGCGGGAACATTAACAAAAATCCCTTTAATTAATTCTGTTCAAGAGCCCGTTGAAGCCTATTGAATGCGATTTCAATAGGTACCTTTTTTATCTACTTAATATTTTCGTAATTATTTTTTTTTGGATCCATCGACAAGGAATTTTCAATCACAATGAAAGTAATTCAAATATTATTTTAAAAAGTGGTGTTTAATTTGAAGGTGTCGTGGTTTAAGGGTATTTAGATGCGACTGTAACGCGACGGTTGTGGATTCGATCCCCATTTGAGGAAGTGAAATATTTTTATTATTTATTTACGTTTATATTTCTGCCATTCAACACGCAATGCCTCGAAATATTCGGCGGAAAGTGGGGAACGGCGTGTCTTAACACTACGTTCAATCTGTGCGGGATACAGCGTGAAGTTAATTGATATTTACATTTCATTTAAACTAAAATTAAAAATAATTAAAAGCGAAATGACGTATCATTAATTTCTCTGTCACAGACGAAATAGAAACAAAAGTTACAGGAAATGAAACTGTTGCTTGTTAATTGTTAATTTGGCGAAAAGTGGGGAACGGAGTGCCTTAACACTACATTCTCACACCCTGCTGGGTACGGAATACAGCGTAAAGCTAAGAGGTAAGAAATATATAATAATGAAACTTATACCTAACATGTATAATGACATTTAAGATATTAAATCGAGATTTCCAAAAAGCAACGATTAGCCTTAGTTAAATTTATTTGGAAAAGCTGAAAATTAATTAAACCCGTACCTACACAGTTGTCATTTAAAGTTTCCGGGTCACCACCAGCATCCGTACATTGTATAAATAAATCAACCGCAACGGATTCGTTACTCCGAGTTTTCACTTTATTCGGCGCTGTCCTCTAGGTCATGTCGGAGTTAGTTAGTGGACCTGGTTTAGAAACTCTTACAATGTATTAAATGTAGTCTGCTTGTAGGTTACACAAATTGTATTTATTTATTTTTATTTATTTAATACTTTATTTTACCATAAATAAGTTAAATATAAAAAAAAACATTAATAAATTAACTTAAACATAAAATAGTTACAAGAAAAAACTAATGAAAAATGGTGTAACCCTTACCTTAAAAAAGATTAATAAAAACGTATGGATATTGTATGTTGTACAAAATATTATGTTAATTTATTATTTATTTATTTATTATAATAAACGTACATATAGATCTACATGTAATTGTACTAGGTAGGTTTACTAAATTTAAAGCGTAATAAAATAATAGTCGAGGCCACTCATGGCTCAGAGGCACTTGTATGTGACTAAATGGTTATGAATTCGGATCCCCACTCGAGGAAATGTAATATTTATTGAAATTTATGTAAATATAAATTTCATTTGTTCGATCTGGTATCGAGGCATACGGCGGAAAATGGGAAACGTATTATCTTAACACTAGGTTCCCTATGCCTACCCTGCTGTGTGCGGAAAATATTAAATAATATATAGTTCTTTGACATGAATGGCCTCTAAATCAGCTTTAAGTACCATGTTTGATTTCATTGGATATTTCTAGAACATAATATGGACGGAAATAATTAAGGAATTATTTTCCGGCGAAAAAAATTTTTCAAATGAAATAAAGAAATATAGGATACAGAATGTGAATAGATGTATACTTAGCGAGGAATAGAAAACCGCAAGCTTTTACTCTTTTGAATTTCTTCTGGGACACATCGAGGTAAGGGCTCCATTAGCAATCCTAAGTTCAATCACAAGAATAAAATTTTATTTGCCTACTCTTTAATATTTAATCTTATTCATTTCCTTATGAAATGCTGAATTCTAAGCTTTATTCTAATGTTCAGCATGAGACAGCGCGGCGTTGAGTTTTGCCAGTCAAAACGCAAAGCCTCTAGAATTCAATGGAAAGTGGAGAACGGAAGTGTATTGATGGGAACGGAGTGTCTTAT
>HE671320.1:18828-43548 GCA_000313835.2 Heliconius melpomene melpomene | reverse complement strand
ATCTGATCAAAAGAGGTCGACCCAGCGAGATTAAAAATCTGGAGCTTTTATTTAATTTAGTTTTTGAACCAGAATTCTATTTATTATTTTTACTTCATTTTTTATTTCACGACTTAGGCTAGAAAAAGAAAATGAAGCCTCCAAAAGTCAACAAATAAATTGACTGAATTAAAATTTAAAAATAAAACCTTTTTTAGCTTCACGCTGCAAGCACACCGTTATTTGTAATAGTTCTCCAAATTTAAAGCTACTATAATACCTAAAACAAAAGCCATCACTCAATTCCATTGATGACCGACTTGAAAATAAAGCGGTCGACAGCCCGTAGACCGTAGAGCGTGCGCCAGCCTGACCCGCACAGTGAAATCGATTCAGCAACAGGTTCGTTAGAGCTCTCGCCGTGACACACCATTTCGTATTTTAGATAGGCCTAAAAAATGATAGGAAATGACTAAAATATATGTAGTAAAGTATGTAATATTGATTTGTTTTAGATTTTAGTAGATTCTATAATTTAATTTATATTTTGATAAATAAAACAACATATTCACACTGTACTCTGAGGTGCTGTGCGCACACAGCAGGGTAGGTAGAGGGAACCTAGTGTTAAGGCACTCCATTCTCCATTTTCTGCCGAATTCTGGAGTCATTGCGTATTGAGTGGCAGAACACAACTCCGCGCTTTGTCTCGACACCAGAGCGAAGAAGATATGGAAATATTAATTTAAATAAATATTTCATCTCCTCGAGCGAGGATCGAATCCACAACCAGCCGATTTTACAGTCATTCTTTGTGACCCTGCGCAATAGCTGGCCTCAATAATATAATAATTTATACAGTTCACTCTTTTATTTATTCAATTTAGGATAGACAGTATTCCTTCCCAAGTAGGCACAGGGCACAGCCCCCAACAACAAAATTGTAATTGTTAATTTCATTTCTCTACATCAATTCAATTCTTTGTCTGCATACCTTACCTTACGGTACCTTCTAGTCAAGGTAGAAAACCTAGTTACAACAAATTCTGTAATAGTATATAAGGCACAAAATTTTCTGGCCAAATTATATCCTAAGACAAGATACACTTTTATGCTGTATCCAGCTTGTGTTCTGGAAACACGGCATGTTGAATAGCATACGGAACACATCACTGCATTTTTACTCCATTACAAGAGTGAATTAATTAAAATATCAAATATATCAGAGTATGAATAAAACCCACAACTGTCACAATTACTGTCATGTTTGTGCCCCTGTGCAACAATAGCCTCATGACCTGTTATGTGCGGACTACAATGTAAAAAAAATAAAAGGCAAAATTAAAAATGTTGTTTCTTATGAAATATAATTTTATTCCATATATAAATTTGTTGAAAAAAATTTTTACTTGCTTGTACTTGCTTACTTTAAGGACATTTTAATAAAACAATGAAATTTACAAATGATATTCAAATTTCGTAATACTTTATGCATAATTTAAGATCATGATAACTCTAGTTGCTTATTAAAATGAATTGTAAGGACATCAGGGGTTCGCAGCAATGCAGACGGGATAACAATATTAGCTGGAGTTTTCAGATTACTAACTAGAATCTCTGAACTATTTGGCTTCCAGCCTGAAAAATTTGCTTCAAGTGTTGACTGTTCATATGTAACTATATTACATGACTCTCCTGAAATATTTATAATAAATTAGACTATAATACTAATATGATTTTCATAAAAAATATATTAACTGCAGTTTTTTTTTAATTAAAGTTTATTAAGACATACTTTACAAATTTTCGTTGTAGAAACAACAGATTTTTCTAAAATGTTATATTATAAAAACTATCAAAAGGAAAACGTTTATCTTTTTTACCTTTTAGTTCATTAAGAGCCTTAAGAAACGATTCCCGTAATTTTGCTCTTGCTTCTTCTGGTGATATTTCTTCTTGTTCAGAAAGCATATTTGAATAAATATAATAATTTAATACACCTTAAATCAAAAGTCGATTAAATCGTTGTTGTTATTTATATTAATCATAACCTCAAAAACATGACAATTGACAACTGACAACATTGAATGCTGCCAATATTAAAAATAAATTAAAATATTGTTTGAAACTACACAGTATATTGTGGCTACTACATGGTTTGTCATCATTGATATTTCGGTACCGATAAAAATGGCGCAAATTAACATCACAGTATCAATAAATAAAAACAAGTCTGAGTCTATATTGAAATGTAATATATAAAATACCTAATTTTCCGTTACTAAATTTACAACTTTATTGCTTTTTTTAAACAAAATTATTGCATAGTGAAAGACCATGAATTTATGCGAAATTAAAAAAAGGTAAAAAATATGTGAGCTGCTTAAATTGTTAATCGAAAAGGTTTAGGAAAACTGTCAATAGCGTTGACGCAAGCCGAAGTTCCATTTATACTTTTAACAAATATGTCATGATGATATTCTTAACTTGTTTTTTTTTACTTTTAAAGATACAATTTCCAAAATATTTATATTTACATTATTTATTTCTCCTAAAATCATAATGATTGTGATTTAAATAGTTATAAATGAAATTTATAATAAAATAGATATTACAAGATATTTAGTTGTATTTTACAAATCATGTTTACAGAACACCAAATTTATTTAACCATTTTCCTATTCAGCTCCATATAACGCAACTCTAAACAGACATGACTTATATAATTGCATTTTGCGATATTTGTAAAAAATACTTTTAACTGTGTAGAAAATGTAAAATCAATATTAATACGTCAATATAATTTGTTGCTTTGTTTAACGCCGAAGACATTATAAAAATGAAAAATATAAAAATGTTTCTAATAACCCCATTTTATAGTAGTGGGTTTTATTAATTTATTATTCTCATGTGTATAAGTTATGGATACTTTAGGCATCTACTGAATAAATCTTGCCCAAGCGATGACAGCTGTAATACTTGCTGTTCAGAATTACCCAAATGCACCACGCTTATATTATCTACGTCTTCATTTATAACGGAATCAATTGGGTTCTAACATTAAAAGCAAAATTAATGGCCTTAACGATAAGTATATAGATAATAAAACAACGACATTTATGTTGTATTATTTTATTATATCAATTAATATGGACAATCCCTAATGGTTCACATTTTAAATTTCATACATAATAAAATTAATGACAAAGTTATAGGGAAATAAAATGTTATATAAATACCTGAAGTCACTCCTCAGTGGTATCTGGTTTATACAAATAACCAGCCTAGGGATAAAACATTTGGCGAGGTAGCTACATTTTACACTTCTTACAATCTACATAGAAATTATAACAAGTTTAATTATAATTAGACATCGACATACGCTAGCAAAGTAAAGATCTTTATATATTGAATATAAATATTTATTTCTGATCTCTATTTATTGAATTTCTTATCAAAAATATAATATTGTACAAGGTTTACAGTTTTTAATTCAAATATATGTTGCCATACTAAAAAACACACATTGAAGTATTTCTAATTGGTATTCTTTACATTTTACGTATAATTGAAAATTTGCATATAATCAGATGTCTATTTATATAGAAAAAGTACATGCATAAATCATGGTAAATTGTTATATTACACGAAACTATTCTATGTCACCTCGATATTGACGGCCAAAGTGACTAAAATGGCGCCTTCGTCTCTTCGTATGGCCCGTTGGTTAATTTCATAAGTACCTCATTTGTCTATGGTAGAGTCGATGGCGTCGATCTTCGTCTATGGTATGCCAACTGAAAAGTCCATCGATATTGCTAGTAAAGAGAATATGGAAATATATTAATGGAAACAACTGTCAGTGATTGAGTATAAGATAAAAAAATATATATAAGAATATTAATTTTGAAATCGATTTCAATCATTGTCAGTTTATTCCATGTAGGGTCAAAGGGTATTAGATAGCTTATAATATGGCATCAAGTAGCACAAATTAAATAAAAGACAAAATATATATATATAAATAAATTATAAGAAATAACAAAAAAAAACTAAATTTATTAATAAATAATCTGGTCTCAAAACTTGTTGCCATATGAGGGTACCTGGAAACGCACAGAAGATGAAGTAAAAACAGCATCCATTTTGTGAAACAAGAAGCATATGGAACACACTCCCTTCACTTGTCCATTTTTGTTTTAATGTGACGGAATTGCCTAAAAACGACGGCGCGACTTTTATTTTAAGACGACTTTGATTATTTTAAGCGACTTTATACAACGCCCTAAGGTTCCATCTAGATCCTAATTCGCAAAACCTAACAAATGCATCAACCAGCATTTGAGATTCAATCCGGCTACCTGTAGGACTCGAAAACCACGATACGAAATAACATTAAAAGTACCTCAACCGAAACGAAGTATATGCGGATGGTCATCTAGGACCGCTGCTCAATCAGCATTGGGGTTCTTTATCGTGATCACATTATTTTAGTGAAATCGACGAAAGCCTTTCTTGCTCCAGCTATTCATAATACGTATCAAATACCTGCCAAGTCCGTCGGTGTGACGACAACTACCGAATTGAGCGCAAAGGCATAACTCCCTGTACGTTTGCCGTAAACTGAAGTTTTATTTTGGTATGTTACTAAAGCTGTAAAATAACAGTGTTTTATTTATTTATTACTTATTAAATGATTATTTTGGTGATGTGTGATTGGGATGCCATACATTCTGTCAATGATGTTGGGTGTGTTTTTGTGTAAATGTGGTTTAAAGTGATGATATTTGTATATATGCTTACCGGCTCGAGGCGCTTTTGTGATACCTCAGTCTTAGCTAGTGGCGTTCGCGTGAACGCCGACGGGACCGCTCGTGCGATGATCCTAGAAACATTTATTAGTTCGTCAATAAAATTTAGAGGCCGTCGTAGCACGTCTGCACTACCTACAACTTGTAATTGGTGTCTTAAAAAATATTCAGATCAAAAGGCAAATTAAAACATTAATACATTTGAATTCAGTCAAAAGGGCGCAGTGCGCAGCGCAGAATCGCTTCGATTCCCACTTGTGAATGAATTATTTTTATTTCTTTAATAATACAGAGAGCTAGGGAACTAGACTTGAATTCCACTTCTCAACACGCAGTACCTAGAATTCGGGCAAAAAGAATGGACAATCGTAGCTTTTTATTCATGCCACGATTCTTAAAGCACTTGCAAAAGTATTTGTTTTATTTTTTGTTTTTTAATTTAAATTTGAACTAGAACCATAACTCAAGTATAATTCGAAAAAAAAAACAATAAACTCACGTCTTTCCCTCCGATGTTTCCTGTCACGCTCGCGCTCCTTGTCGCGGTCGCGCTCGCGGTGGTTGTCACGCTCGCCCCGGTCTCGCTCGCCCCGGTCCCGCTCCCGCTCCTTGTCCCGCTCGCGCTCCCTGTCACGCTCGCGGTCGCGCTCCTCGTGGCGGCCGCCGCGCTCCTCACGGCTCGATCTAATTAATACATGTAATGAATACATATAGCTGCACCCTATATACCTAGCGGGATACTCAGAAGGAACACAGCGAAAAAACGCTACGGTCTATGCATACCTCTCGCCTTGTCCACTGCCATTAACCTGAGATGTAATGAATAGATTATGGTAGCTAAACATACTTGTAAATATATATATACTATGTAACCTCATTTTGTATCTATTTAATGTATGAATTATTGGAAATATAATTAGTATCTATCCCGCAGTCTCGGCTTTCACTCCTATCTCTAGAAACGACATTACAAACAATCACAACATCAACCGAGGTCTCCTCCTCACCTCTCTTACCGCTCACTTTTCCTTCATAAATCTTTTATGCCATTCTTTCATTACTCATTTGTTTGACGGGCCCAAAGCAGCGGAACATGTTCTTTATTCTCACTGTAACATCCTCGCTAGTACCTGCCATTCTGTGTATCTCTTCATTGTGGATTCTTAAGTCGTAGGTATAGGCGGCAAAGTTCAAAGTTGATTAACATTTAGTAGTATTTTTGTAGTATTGGTGTCTTTTCGTAACTTCGTCATACATAATACAATAAGTATAAACATCATGAAATAAAAAAAAACCTACATCTAAACTTGATGTATCTTAATTATTTTTTTTAGGTATGAATTTGAAATATTTGTCCCTATATGCTGCTCCCTTAAAGGGAGCGCAGACGCTTCCATCCTGTATATTAAGAAAAATGTAATTACCTATGACGATCCTTGTCTTTGTCTTTCTCCTTATCCTTGTTCTCCCTGTCTCTCTCCTTATCCCTCTCCATCCTCTCTCTATCACGTCTATCCGAGCCTAGCCCGCCGCCGCGTACGCTGCGTTCCCTCTCGCGCTCCTCCCGACGTTTACGTTCCTTCTCTTGTTGCTCTTTCTCTCGTGCCTCGTTCATTTCTTCGTAGGCTTGTCGCAATTTGAAGTATCTAATAATTAATTGTTTAGTCTGTTAGTTTACTTGAAATGTAAATATAAATATATATATAGTATGTATGTAGAAGATATCTGTACGTGACGGTTGTCGGTTCTGTTCCCACTCTGCAAATTGTATCATTTTCACTTCTTTACTCTGGTAAGAAGTTAAAACATGGTTTTACATCTATAAATTCTGCCACTCAACACATAATGTATCGAAACATGGACAGAAGTTCGAGAATAGTCTCTTAACACTGAGTTGCTATTTCCAGGATACATTGAAGTTACACAAAAATGTACATGCTATTTCCAGGGGATAGCAAAAGGAGGGATGATGAGGTGGATGATCTTCATTTTCAATTATTTCTACACCACAAAATATTACATAATAAAAATATTACATAACAACAAACATACCCAACATGCTGTTTTCCAGAGAGATGGTCATCGATTCTCTGTTGGGCATCACCAACAATAAGAAACGCTCCGCACACAGGGCAAACCTCCATTTGCTTTTCTTGTGCGGCTGCCAACTCCGCTGTCATTGACCAGTGGCTATAAGAAAATTTAAAAATTTCAAATAAATGCATTCATAACACAATAGTCATAATTCTTAACACTGATTCCCCATATACGATTAAAAACTAAAATTGATTCAACTTTGTTATTTGTGATTTAACAGTATGGTTGACAAACTGTGGCCTAGGCATTTTGAAACTTTACATACATGCATAACCAACTCTACAAAGGTAGCCTTTCATATAATCAATGTAAAAATTCTAACCTATTCTCTTGCTGCTTCAATAGCTGCTCTTTTTCTTCTTTCAATCTATCACATAACTTCATAAGTCCTTGAGCTTGTTCTACATTGCCACAAGAACCAGCTTCTTCAGCTTCCCGTAGTAATGCTGTTATCTTTTCAGATAACAATTTTACCTGATTTTTGAAAACAAAAAATATTGTTATAATTTGCCTATATACATAATATTAAATTTTTATGTAGGTATATAGGCAAACAAGACAATAAAAAGGCAAAATAAGTACAGAAAATTTAAAAAATATATATATTTTTGCTTGTGTTTCTCTTGCAAACAAAATACAAAATAAGAAAAACCTGTTCTTGATTTTTTTCAGTCTGAGCTTGAGTCATTGGTGGACCTTCTGGTTTTGAATTCATCAATTCCAACCTCTGTTTACCTTTTTGAATTTTTCCTGAAAATATTTAATTTTATAAGTAGAATAAGTGATTAAATTTATTTTATTCAATAATATATATATAGACACCAGTTTTGCTTACTTTCAACATCGCTAATCATGTGACGACAAAATCGCAAAAACTCTTCAATATATTGAGCTTTTTTATATGAAGAGTCAGCTTTTTCAAACAGTTCTTTGACTTCATCGTCATGTACTTTGGGGCATGCCCCAAGATCAGCTCTTGTGTTCACAAACAAATCATGAGGACAAAATTTTACCATATAATATTTACAATACTGAAAGAAAAACAAAATAATGTCAAAATATATTACTGCAAGAACGGCACATAAGGGTGACGTAAGTTCCTATAAGAAATTCCACAAAACATGATATACTAAAGCACAAGACGTAGAAAGCCGATTTAAAATAGAGGTTAGATAATTTTAAAGGTAAAATTATAAAGTATAAAGATTTAACTTACTTCTGGGTCTTCCCAATTTGGTTTTTTTATTTTTTCATTTGGATTTGTATTTCGATGCCTTCCCATCAACTCATCTAAAAGCTGTGCTGCCGCTAGCACTGCCATTGTTTCTTTTTACAAATATTTTATAATGAAAAAACTATTAAATGATACTTAAATTTAGATATTAACATAAAATATAAAATATACTATACAGAAAAAGTTATTTGTATTGCTCACAAATACCGTTGTAACTACAAGTTTTATCTTAACAAACAATTTACGGAACTATTTGTACAGAACATCCATCCACCGCCATATTTCCGACATAGATAATTCAAATTTTAGAGTTTTGTGCATGAAGATAAATAACAAAATATGGTATGGATATGGAGTTACAGATGAAAATAAATTATTATCCCCACAATTTGAATACACGCTATAATTACGATAATAATATCGTATTATACAATATCGCTAATAAAAATAAAGAAGATATTTTATATTTCATTATTTTTTTACTAATATTTTTGTTTATTTCGATTGGTCGTCATAATTATCATATTTTATCGTCATTGTTTATATTGTAAGAAAAGTATATTGATTAAGTATATATTGGAAGCTAAATAACATAAGATGCAAAGATAGCTTCGTTTTCTTTCTTACTAATTGTAATGTGGAGGAGTCTGATACCGTAACATAAAAATAATATAAAAAGTCTTTTTTTACATTATGATCGAGTAATAATCTTAATATCAGGTGATGGAAAATTTAGAAAGTAAAATCATAATAAAATAAAAAAATAGTTTCTAAATATTTTAAGACAACATATATAATGTACTCAATTAACTAAAAATGGCTTCTAAATAAAAATCTTTAAAACAAAATCTACTTAAGTAATAAATCAATCTATACAAATTTGATTCTAACACGTCACGTAAAATGAATCATACTGTTTTGTAATTGGTTCTCATTTTCTCAAACACTATATGTCAAACTTGTCAAAGCAATAATGACAAAAGTCAAGACAAGGAATCTATTTACCTACTTAGATTTTTTACTGATAACAGTGTTCTTTTAATTAATGTAATGTCTTTTTCTATCCAAAAGTAAATTTAAATATTTATACTTTCTAAACTTACAGCTTTAAAATATTTAAATAAAAATGGGAGGCTTATTTAGCAAAACAAAAAAACCTGTGAGTCGAGTTACTGAACAAGATAAAGCAATTTTGCAATTGAAACAACAAAGAGATAAATTAAAACAGTATCAAAAGAAAATTGAACTAAATTTAGAAAAGGACCGACAGTTAGCTAAAAAACTTCTGGCTGAAGACAAACGAGACAGAGCAAAATTACTTTTAAAGAAAAAAAAATACCAAGAAAACCTTCTTCAAAATGCTGACATGCAGTTGGAAAAATTAGAACAGCTTACACATGATTTAGAATTTGCCCAGATTGAAGTACAGGTAATCTTTCGATATTTTCACTATTCCTTTAGGTAATAAATTGTTAATATCTTAATAATCTTATATTTATGAATCTTATTTTGTAGGTTCTTGATGGCTTGAAAACTGGTAATACTGCCTTAAAAAATATACATGATATTTTAAATATTGATGAGATTGAGAAGATATTGGATGAAACTAAGGAAGGTATTGAAAAACAGAAAGAGATAGATGAATTAATTTCTGGCCAACTGACTGATGAAGATGATGAAGAAATTGAAGCCGAGCTTGAGGCTATATTAGATGTAAAGGATCAGTTACCTGATGTGCCTACAGACAAATTACCTGATTTAATTGAGGAAAAAGAACCAGAGAGGCCTCCAAGAACTAAAGCTAGTTCAAAGATAGCAGTTGAAGCTTAATTGTATATATAAATTGTATTTGAACTTCAATAATAATTTATTTTGTATTATTCTATATTATTTTCATAAATAAAGTAATTAAAACACATTCTATTGTATATTGTAAGATGTAATAAAGGATCAGATGTGCATTTGTTAATTATTTTATCTAAATTCTTTAGTTCAGTTAAGTTTTTCTAACTTTAAATTTTCAATTTGCAAATATACAAAAGCTTATCTGAGGATTTTTATTAAGTCATATAAAGAAATAAAGTAGTTAGTAGTACAACAACGAAACAAATGAAGAAACAATTTAGTATTATGACTGTTCTGTACTTAAGGCTGTATTTCTCTGTAAATATAAAAATTACGCACTGCACATGTGTGGTACATAGCTTTTTTAAGATTGACACTCCACTCTCCACTTTCCGCCAATTTCTGTAAGCATTGCGAGTAGAGTGGCAGAACTCAACGACGCACTTTGCCTCTACTCTGCAAATTGAATGCAGTTACAGTCTACAACTACAGCCTGCCACGTTTACAGTCAAACACTTATGCCTGTGGCTACAACTAGTCTCAAGTAATATGATACAAAAAAATTAAATAGTATTTTCGCTTTCTTTAAATTTTATTTTGTTAGTCATAATTTGGTCTTTTTACATTTTGAAAATATTTTTAAGGACCTACTATAATTTTTTTATAGGCTTCCCATATAATTATATTGCACCATTCGTTACACGTTCACACATTAGGATAAATCAATAAAATACAATTAATTCTTTCACATTTTAATGTCATCCATATGAAATTACTGAACATAAATTAAGATTTCAGTACATACTATTGTGACTATATAATTAAGTTCTATAAATAAAAGTGGCACCATTAAAGATTAAAAAAAAGACTACTTTAGAGATGTGAAATCGACGATTTGTAGAAAAGAAAACAGTAAACAAGACGATTCTGAATCGTTGAATTCCCAATATCATATACCTATACATTCACAATGCTGCAAATTATAGAGGTGGGCGATTATTAATGAAAACTATCATCAAAGAGAACTGGAACTAGATTCACACTAAAGTCCCGATCATAATTCATTCTTGGTCCGATCTTTTCCTATTAAAATACTCTTATGTGAGAAAGAATTAGAGCATTCATCCTAACATTCTTGTCCAATTGCTTATATAAGAATATTTTTACTGAGATCAGACTGAGAACAAGCCATGATTGGCATTACAATGTGGATCCATCCTTCTTATTTAATGGATACATCACGGTACTGCATTACAGAGAGAGGAGATCTAAGTGCTTGATTTTGAAATTTGCATTGACACTCACCTCAACTGTCCCAATTTCCCTCTCAAATAAACCTAGTTTATAACTACTCAATTTAGCGTCAGTCTAACAACTGCTTAAAAAGTATAATTAAGTTAAAAAAGCTATCCATTTTGTCTGTATACAATTTAGATGAGCTTCACTCATAGCCGCTCACCTTTATCATCTTTGAATATTGTTAGCCTTACAGAATAATAGAATATTATTACGACATAAACATTAACTATTTACATATAAGAACTAATTTGTTTTACAAGCTGTTGCAGTAATCAGGGAAGTGATTACAACACCACTCCTCATACTGGTGGGTTGACTAAGCTAAGCATACTGCCACCAGTTACTATACATCATACTTAACATTATATTGATTTATCACACTTGTACTGTACATAAATGGCAAAGAATTATAAATTAGAAAATAGGGTATTAAAATTGCAAATCAATTAAATTATGATTAAATAATTTTATGTAGGGATCTGCAACAATTGGTTGTCTCTTGCGCTCTGGTCCCCAGTATTGTTTTCAAATTAAAAATTAAAATTATTTTCAAATTAGAAACGAAA
Source organism: Heliconius melpomene melpomene (assembly GCA_000313835.2). NCBI lineage: Eukaryota > Metazoa > Arthropoda > Insecta > Lepidoptera > Nymphalidae > Heliconius > Heliconius melpomene. The sequence goes on along the minus strand of HE671320.1, from coordinate 31,717 downwards.
TAAGATTATTACATTGTTTAAAAATAACAATTTTAATTTTTGATTTTGAGGAATGTTCGACTTTTGAATATTAGTAAGTAATGTGCCACAAATATATCAAAAATGTAACAGAATTAAAGAACCAAAGAGAAAGGTATGAAAACATTTTGTTAATAAGTAAAATACTATAGTTTTTAATAAAGTAAAAAAAAAGAAACTATATTTAATGTAAATATATAAATTTAACTATAAAAATAAGTTTTAAAAAAATATATATAATATAGGAGCTAAAATGAATATCACTATATTAAAATCACATAATAGCTGTTTATATTAGACTATTATCAGACTATTCACATAAATTATTTTAGTATTAACAATTAGAACATATTATTTTACACTATAAAACACATCAGCTGTTTGTCATACAAATTCCACCATAGTGACCACTATCTCTGCACACTATATTACATAATATAATACATTTTTATAATAATATACTGTACCTTCTTTTAGGTACATTTTATTATATTTTTATTCTCATATTCTCATTCACTCATTTGTTGTCAATAATATTGACCACAAATATGTATGTCTTTGTGTCCGTATTTTATATATTCCCCATACCATTATGCCATTTGTTGCACTGGAAAAAAAAAATGTTTGTACAAGGAATATTTACTATCGAAAAATCGATTCTGATATAAAAAAAATCTCATTTGAAAATGAAAAAAATAAGCAAAGTACACCAATTACCATTTAAATAACATACAATAAATGAACACTTTTCAAATGAGATTCTAATCGTTACATAAGTAGTGGAATATATGTAATAAACACACATATTTAGCCACTGGGCTGTGGTCAGTTTGACCACAATCATTTTGTCATTAGTTTAAACTATATTAACAAAATGCACCTGTAAGTATCAGTTTTAGCCGAGCAGATATATTACTCGTCATCGTAATGAAACTCCACGTTAGGAACCACCTATAAATTACGTCAAAGATTAGAGGATCCGTGATCCTAGATTTCGTGACATCACATTTCACAATTTAATATCTAAGTACAAAAAAAGCGAAATTTGCATAAGCAAAAAAAAAATTCTTGAACATTAAATCTAGTGTAGCCATGACAATAACAGTGGTGGAATAAAAAAATCATAAAACTCGTGTGACGTAATTTATAAATAGACCCTAAATTGTTTATCCAGAGTTTCTAATTTTAATAGAATATATAATATTCCTAAGTCGATGCTAGTAATTGACGGTAACAGGGTGGTGGGCTATACTGCTAGAGGCGTGGTGTTGGGTGGTGGCGGTGTGGGTGAAAGTGCCTGTTGCCACGCTGGCGGTCGTTGTAGGGCCCGTTCGCACTTGCTATAATAGAGAGATTTCCTTTAGTCATGGTTCACTTCTTTTTCAATATTAAGTAATCAATTTTGTAGCTGTTTTACAGCTTCACACTGAAAACCTAGTATTAAGATATTCTACACTTTCCGCCCAAATTCAAGAAATGTTTTTAAGTTAACACACTTTTGTTTCACCAAAGCATGGAAAGGAAAACTCATTTAACTATTACAAAATAAGTAATTTAAGAAAATATATTAGTTATGTTCTCACCTGACTATTAATTTGCATGACAGTTGGGTTTGGATTTGGCGATGGATTTTGTGCAGCACTTGCTTCAGTAGTAGCTCTGTTTTCTGATGACGCTCTACAAAAACAATATAACATAAATAATAAATTAAATATTAATTTGTTTTTGAGAAAAAAGTCTAATGGTACGAATAAACTAAGACAGAAATATAAACATCAGACATTATTGTATGTCTTGTTTACACTTGTATGGATTTTTTCAGTTTTAGTCAGTTGTGTCTATTTGTAAATGTACGGAAATTGTGCCAGAGCTAAGCTGTTCATATGCAAACTGTACATGGTGCGGTTGAAGTATCAAAACCGTTAAAATACTTTTCAACTACACTAGGCACTAAGACACAACATACTCGCCCAGCGTCCGATGCGCCAATAATTATCGTGTCACAAAATAAAATCTAAATTAATTAATTAGTGTCATAATTTTTTTTGAAATGATAGATACTTGTGTTCATACAGAGACTCGTATACATACACTGAGTGTACTGTGTATGGTATCATAATGTATTCATACACATTACCTTAGAAATTTATTTGAAATACTTTTTAAGCCAAGGCATTTTATAATTATAGAGGTTTAAGAAATAAAAATAAATATAAATGTTGTATGCTGACCTAGTATCATGTTTCCTCTCAGGTCTTTCTGGTGAGTCTTTGTCGCACTTGTTGCAATCTCCACAATCTTCATTTTCAGGTGTGGGCTCTGTGGTTGTAGCACCCTCGCCCGTTTCTGTGTGGGTTCTTCGATGGGATACTAAATTACCTGATGTAAAAACATATGTATTTGTAAAATAATTAAATTATCCTTACAAAGTCATACATTATTTCAAAATTTGTTAATTACGATAATGCAGTGGTACAATGTCCGACTGAAAAAGGTCCTTCCTCAGGATAATGATTATACTTTATTTCTTATTCATTTTACCGCTCTTTTAGACAACCATGATTCAAAACTGTAAATCTCAAAAATAATCTCTTCTCTAAAAAATATACTTTAACAGTCTGCTGTTACCTTATAGTAAATATAATAATACCTTATAGTAAATGCTACCAAATTTTATCACTGCATTAATTTAGGCTGTGTGTAGATTAACAAGACAATTTATTTCATACATTGAAAATAAAATAAAAGTAATATAGATAAAAATCTCACTTTTGCACATAAACTCCTTGGAGCACACGTCACAACGGAACGTTTTGTTTGACGCATTGGCGCCTTTATTGTGTGACCTCTCGTGGAACAGCAGATTACCCTTCAAGGGGAAGGATTTTCCACATTCACCGCAAATGTGTGGTCTCTCCCCACAACTGTGGGATCTGCAGACAAAAAATTTTTTTATTAGTCAATGATATAGTACTATCGAGGAGTCTTGGCCGCCTTGAAGTTATGCTTTCTGAACTTTTGTATATTGTTTACTTGAGAAAAAAAAGTCCTAAAACATTGTAAATTTGCTATTGCCTATATTAGAATTTATTACTTTTTATATGTAAGCCATTAAAGTTATATTGTAGTTCAGTTCAGTTTTTTATATTCATCTATCATTTTTTTTTAGATTACCTTACCTCATATGTGTTACTAAATGTTCTTTCCTGGTGAACGGCTTGGAGCATATTTTACAAGCATGCGGCGTGTCTCCCGTGTGCTGCTTCAAGTGATTGGTTAAATGTTCCTTTCTTGTGAATGTTTTGTTACAGAACTCGCACCTGTGTGGAGATTCACCTGTATGTATCCTGTAAGGAGATAATAATTAATAATATATATTTTTTGAATCCCAACTAAATTAGTACATTCAATATGATTTGTGTAGTTCAAAGTAAACAGAAAATATACAATGTATAATCTTTCATTAAAATTTGTTGTATTTATTTGAGAAGAATTCAGAGAATATAAGTAAAGTTTCGAGGTTTCCATTTGCCTACAGATATAGTGTGAAATTAATAGAAAATTTATAAATAATATACATAATTATGCAATCTATATTATATTTAATTAAACTTTATTACTTTTTATTACTTTCATACTACTACAAACGATTAGTTATAATATTTAATTTACCTGACATGGTTAGTTAAGTGTTCCTTCCTAGAGAATGTCTTAGTACAGAACGGACACTTATGCGGTGTTTCACCAGTGTGAAGATGTACATGGTTCGTGAGATGCTCCTTACGCGAGAACGACTTCGAGCAGTATGTGCATTTGAATGGCGTTTCACCCGTATGTTGTCTGTAATAAATAAATATATTTTTAAAATAAAACTTAAATTTCTACATTATATGGAGGTATGTAGAATAAAAAGTGTGTCTAGATATTTCATAAAATTCAAATATCTCAAATCAATAGTTGCATAATATCTGACTATTTATAAGACATCCAGAAATATACTTTCACATACACAAGACGATTTAAATAAACAAACGATATACATATCACAGACAAAACTACCCTTCCATTCACAAATAAATCCCTACCAAACAATTAAAACACCTCTATTAAAAAAATACATCAAAATCTTTCAATTTGTAAAAAACCTAAAACAAACCTGGCATGAGTAACAAGGTGCTCTTTCCTAGTAAAACTCTTATTGCAGTAGCTGCATGTATGCGGCGCGTCTCCAGTGTGCTGCCGCACGTGCTGCTGCAGGTGGTCCTTGCGCGAGAACTCGCGCGGGCAATACGTGCACTTGTGGGGAGTCTCGCCCGTATGCTGTCTGCGCAACATATACATACATTCCGATTTATTTATTTATTTTATTATTGGGTATATCGTCAGCTTGTCTCACGTATAGTGTCAAAACACTCTGTTTTCTACTTTTCAGCTAGTTGAGAACTTAATTTAAAAGAATTTTTGTTTGTTAAAACTGACGATATAACTACAATTGATAGGGTTAGGTTAGCTCGTTAGAGCGTATCAGCACGTATCGGAATGCACAATGCTGTGCTACATTGACGGGGGACTTCCCACAAATGCCGTTTGGAGCTCAATAATTTGTTGAAATTTAAAAATGTTTGTAGGCTTACCTCCGTTTTTAAAACATGCTCGTTTTCGTGCAAGTTTTGTCTGTGATACTAAACAAAATAATTAATCTTTGAATGCTTGTAGCACAGCATTGCTATTTCTAACTGGTTCTAGATTTCTTAAAGGATCCATGCAACGTTTAGGAGTTAAAAATAAAACATACAATTATGTTATACCAATAACTAAAATATATTAGTAATTAGTAACACACATACATTTTTGTATTAACACAAAAACCCTATTGGAGACGTATAATTAAAAATATTTATAATATATTACCTTATATGATTTGTAAGATGCTCCTTCCTAGTGAAAGACTTGGCGCAGTATGTACATCGATGTGGGGATTCCCCAGTGTGTTGCCGCACATGATTTGTTAAATGCTCTTTACGTGTAAAAGATTTCGTACAGAATGTACATTTATGTGGGGACTCTCCCGTGTGTTGACGAACATGATTTACTGCAATAAAACCATAAAATAATAAAATAGTAAAAGTTTTACACAGACTTGGCCTTCAGTCTGTGCAAGACTTGGCGTTGGACTTGACATTGTATTTACGTAATATAAAATAATACATTTATTTATCAACATAATACAATACAACATACCTAAATGATCTTTCCTTGTAAACGCTTTAGGGCAGTATCCGCACTGGAAAGGCGTTTCACCAGTGTGTTGTCGCACATGATTGACTAAGTGTTCTCGTCTTGTGAAGGACTTTGCACAGAAATTGCATCGATGCGGTGATTCCCCAGTATGTTGACGCACGTGGTTCAGCAGGTGCTCTTTACGAGTGAAAGTTTTAGAGCAGAAGTCACATCGATGTGGAGTTTCACCTGTAGATTAAGAGATTAAATTAAAGATTTATTTAAGAAAAAAAAATATAATCAAAAGTTATAACAAAAAAAAACGAGAATTGAACTCGAATCGAAAATATTATTATTACAAAATAAGAAAACCGAACACCAAGCCTGTTACCAGTAAATTGCAGTACATATACCTATAATTATACATGTTTTATATAAACACAGGCGGTCAATAGATATCAGCGTTGCCAGATGTCCCGATTTTTAGCCTAAAAATTAAAATGTCCCGAAAGGGACAGACATGGACCCCCTTTCCGCGGATTATTCCACGTACTTTTCGAGATTTTTTTTTACTTTTAATATTTAAATTAGTTAGATACTAATAATATATATAGAAATAAAAATAATTATATTCGTATAAGTATAATTACTCTGAAAACTTAAATGATAAACCAAAACAATATAGCTTAAGTAAGTAGTTTTTCCAATAAAACCATTTACATTGATTAAATCCTCAGTATTAATTTTTCGTACCCCGCTTTTAGGGAAAACAGTTCCACTTTTTTCCCTAAAAAAATTTAAAAACGTCGCATTTCACCGTCACCAGCAACGCTGATAAATAAACACAAATAAATACTAACCGGTGTGCCACAATATGTGATTGGTGAAGTGTTCCTTCCTGGTGAAGGACTTGCCGCACAAATCGCACCTGAACGGCGTGTCATTCGTATGAGACCTCATATGATTCACTAAATGCTCCTTCCTAGTGTACTTCTTGCCGCATATTTGACAATGGTGCGGCGTTTCACCTATTTTTGTGGGGCAGAAAATAATATGTTTACAATCAATGATGCAACTGTTCTATATTATTATATTAATCCTCGATATCGTGATGTTGTTAGTGGTAAAGATGAGCATTGTAGGGACCGGTCCGCAATATAAAGTTGAATCATTAAATTGTTTCTTACTTTCTGCACCACTGGTACCAACCTTTTACTTGGTGCAGGCTTGGTTATTCCGAACAACTTATATATAGACGAGACGAGAATTAAAGGAAATTTGAAATAAATATTATAACCAGTCATTACTATGGAAGGACACGTTTTAGGACTAACAACATGAAGAAGAAAGTAGAAAAAGTAAACTACAATTAACATGCAATCTAACAGCATTCTGAAAGAATACACAAATATATCATAAATTCTTTTTGGATACATTCGTCTAATATTTATGAATAAAAGATGAAAATATAATACCTCTGTATCTTGTATATTAATGTAAAAAAATAATACTTAAATTTCAATCAACATCATATACCTTCGATAGCTCAGTTGGTAGAGCGGTGGACTGTAGTTGGTTAAAAACAATGGGAATCCATAGGTCGCTGGTTCAAATCCGGCTCGAAGGATTTTTTTTTAATGTTATTTAATTTTATTTTAGGCATTAACATTTATATCTTCAAATATTTTATTTTCAACTAATATTTTTTTCTATTTAAACGAAAAGGTATTTCATAATGTCAATAAGTGTACCATATAACATTCATAGTATGATTATGTATAAATACATAAATTACAATAATTTTACTTTTCATTATTTGTATATTATGCTTGGTTCATTGTCTTTCATTGACAATAAGCTATGATTTTATGAAATTGAGTGAAGTCTATATTTAGTCTCGTTTTATTTAATTAATATATTTTAAAAAAATTAAACTAAGAAGTTAATTTTTTTTAAATGATTAAATGACAACAATGCCATAAGATAGTGACTTTATATAGAGTTAAATTTTCATATTGTTTATATTACAATATAAACATAATAAAACATACCAGTGTGCCACATGACGTGGTTCATGAAGTGCTCCTTGCGCGTGAAGCTCTTCTTGCATATCTCGCAGCGGTGCGGCGTCTCGCCGGTGTGCTTGCGCACGTGGTTCACCATGTGCTCTTTGCGAGTGAATGTTTTTGCGCAAAATTGACATCTATTACGAATAAAAAGATGTCTGTTAATATATTAGTGGAGGGCCCGTTGACGCGTTGTCATAGCAACGTGTATGTCACTTTTATATATATATGATCAAATGGCCAGGCCAGTGGTGATGCATAGCATAATTGTGACTGTAAAACCGACTGGTTGTGGGTGGTGGACTGAAAAAGTAGTAGTCTCATTTTACACAATTTTCCTAAAAATGAGTAAAAGATTTACTACTCATTTACTAACCCAATATGTTATGTACATATATGTATTGTAAATATTGTCTGTTTTTTTCTATTTTTATTATCAGATGCTAACACTTAGCTTTAGAACAGAAAGTTTTATTTAGTAAACTCACAAAAATATACAAATTTCATTTATGCAGTAAAACAGACTTATTTATCAATTTAGTGATTTATTCACCCAAAAAACACAAGCAATCCTAACAAACAATATAAATAAAAAAAAATGGACACAAGTTATGTTTAGCACAAATTTAACGACCTACCTGTACGGAGTTTCCCCAGTATGACTCCGGACATGGTTGTCGAGATGCTCCTTACGCGAGAAGGTCTTGTGGCAAGTGGAACACGCGTAGGGCTTGTCCTGCGCCAGTCTCTTTGCTTGACGCTCGGCAGGATCGCCGGCTGTGTGGAGAGTAAGAAGAGATATAATTAAAATGGAATTAAATTAAATATATATTTAACAGTGATATTATAGATTTGATTGCCACTGAGGGGAATGAATCACCTTCATTCATAAGCAATGTCAATTTGATAGAAAAGATGACAGTGTCTTGTGACTAGATTCTCTCTGCTGTCTCTCTAGTATGCAGAATATAGTGTGAAGTAAGAAATAATCGTCCAAATATGTAGTTGACTTACCCAAGTGACATTTTCCATGTTTTGACAATTCCACCGGATTAGCAAATGCGGAGCCACAAACTTGACACGTAAAAGGTTTGCTTTCTCCGTGGTAACGTCTGAAAAAATTTCAAACATTAATATAAAAGGTTAAATTCTCTAAATTATATATTTTTTTGCCAAAATTAATTATAATTTTTACTGCATACCCACACGTGTTTTTAGTTTATAACAAAATAATAAGGAGTATCAATATCATTTCAAAAATAAATATCAGGCATATATTTAACAAAAAAAAAAAAATTATTAAATGTTGTCCTATTGCTTTTCTATTATGTGTTATAAAAAAAACTATTGTATACACTGTATGCAAAATATAATATGTGCTTAATCATGACTGTAAATATTAGTCTGAAGTTTGTACTATTGTATATTTTCCCTACTAACAATTATAGATAAACCAAATAAATAAATAAACAAATTACCTATGAACAATAAGTTGATATCGGAATTGGAATATCTTCCCGCATATGTCGCATGAGTGGTGTCCGGGAGATGACTCCGCTTCCGACATAGCGGCGCTGGTGCCAGCCTCCACTTCCACTTCAGTTATTACCTAGTAGTAAGATATCCACAAAATTAAATATATTTTTGTATAAATATTCTCTAAATTAAATATATTCTTAAATGCATTCTTCTTTATAATTTTTTAGGTGGTCTTGGCGCAACGGCAGCGTCTGATTGAAAGCACAACAGGTGCGAGTTCGATTCCCAATCAGGGGGAATGAATTATTTTCATTTTCTCACTCTGGTACCAATACGAGGCCTGACTTTGGGTTGAGCATCTCAACACGTCTTAACACGAACAAAATGTCTTAACACTAGATTTTTTTTTTGCGGGATTTGCGGGATATAGCATGAAGCTAAAAAAATGAATTTAATCATTATTATTAACTAAACGTTTATAGACACTATTTTGTTGTGATTGATTGATAAAGTATGCATAAATAAGATATAAAATTTAACTTAAAGAGTTCACCTTAGGCTGTTGTTGATTTTCAGTATTAAGTTTCCCAAACACCTCATGGTAGGCCAGAAGTTGCGAGAGATCTTCCACATTTACTTTATACATGGCGTGTTGGAGATCGTGTTCAGATGCCGCTGAAATCTTAACCACTGCTCCTTCCATGCCCATAGCTCCAACACTCTGTATAAATACGTAAAATATTAATATATATATGGCAAATTCAGATCAGTCTTGGCACAGGGGTTTTATAATCTTAAACCTGACCAGGTTTTGGATATAAGTCTCATTTAAAGGAATTAATTATATTCATATCTTACGGTGGTAAGACGAAGATGTTGAGTTTATTCAATCACTATACAATATATAGAAGAAGGTGGGCAACAGTATTTTCACACTAGTTTGTTTAACTAATGAATATGTTAATAATGTACTCAAACTTTTTTTATATACACATTATATAACACACACATTTATTTACATCAATTTTTTGTACTAATGAAGAGTTATAATAAGGAGTATGACATTTACCGACAATTTTTTTAAATTATGACAATACAAAAAAAAATATAAAAAAATATAAACATTAACCTTCAAATCGATTCCCTTAATATCCTTAATCTCCGCCGGTATAGCAAATTGAGCAGACTCAATTTTGGCGACATTCTTCTCATCTTTCACCAGGAGCGGGTCGGCAGCGCTGGTCTCTATAGAAGTGGTGCCGTCCGGGTTCTGCGTCACCAGTATATTGGCGGGTTCGCCTGTCGCTTGTTCTATGCGCACGACGCTGTCGATCACCTGTTCACAAGATAATATTCATATTACTTGTTTAGAAAACGTATAAAAATTTGAACGTAGCGGGATTCGAACCCGTGCCTCCTGGAAACCGGCCAGGCGCTCTGACTACTAAGCTATGCGTTCTCGTCAATCTACGTCAACATTCTTATAAGCTAATGCGCTTTGATAATCTCCCTACAGAGATGCTAACATAAATAAGTTGTAACAAGCGTAAAAGAATTTCGACGTAGCTTGACGACGTAGGTTTTCTAAATATATCAATCAACAATTTAAAAATATTAAAACAAAATACCTGGTGATGTCCAACAATCTGTTGCAACTGGTGCACAGTGAGAGTGTGGTCTGTAGGCATTTTGATACCTTCATGAAGCTCTTCCTTCTCTACAAGCTTCCCGCCGCCGCCGGGCTCCACCACTGTTACTATGCCATCCTCGCTTACCGTCAGCTGAATCTGTTAAGTTTGCATATTGTTAAATATACTGTTACCTTAATTATTGAATCAGGTACCTCCCATTTGCGTGATTTTATATATTAAGGTGTTGATATATACTAACTTAATTATAAATAAATAGAAATAAGGTATTTCTATTGATTGTATAAAAGTTTATTCTAAAAACACTGTATGCATATGGTAAATACTTGCAAGAGTATGAGAACATGGATTTCAAAATGAGATGAAATGTTCAAAAATAACTAATTAATAGTGTAAATAAAATAAACTATCCAAGCATTACAACTATATAAAATATATATCTTAATAATAGAAAACAGTAATAACAAAAGTAGTATCAGTACTTAATTTACTAATATATAAATTGAAACATATAAAGCACTACTTTATAAAGCTTTTCCATAACAACACCAAATATAAGTATATTTAGTAATAATACTAACTTACCTCACTGACCTGTAGTATAATGGTAAAGCAGCGTGAATACAGAATAGCTTGTTTTAACATGTATTTGTGAATCTACATGAATACATTTGTACAATACAGTGAGGCTTTGTATTGTACAATACATATATTATTATTGCTCAATTTGTTGCGGCTGTGCATCTATAATAATATATAGTAAACATAAACAATATTACTTTGTATATTCATATCCACATGTACATATACATATATACTGTTTTAACTTAATTAAATCAACATAATATACATATATATTAAATAAAATAATATTAAAATATCATGTAAACTTTCCAAATCCTGGTCTGTAAATTAGCATTAAAAATAATAAATACATATTATTAAAAAGCCTATTTTCGTTTCGTGTTTCAATACACACCTGTTGGTTTGCGTGTTCGGGACGCGCGGCCGCCATCAGCTGCTGCTGCATGATATGCTGCTGCTGTGAGTGATGACCCTAAGTTTTGTGATAAATATAAAATAAGTAAACTAGTTTGCTTTTCCGTATAAAAAATCAATGTAAGTTAAAAGGTTATTAATATTAAATACTTCCATATAAAAATTTCAGTTTCACGCATTGTAGGATAGACAGAGAGAACCTAGTGCCAAGACACTCTTTTTCTCACTTTTAAAGCTTAATGCTGAACTTTGTCTGCCAAATAAAGAAAATGAAAGTAATTCATTCACCCAAGCAGGGAGTTAACATGCAACCGTCACATTCCCATTCACACCATTTATTAAAAGTGATATGAAATAAACAATATTTTAAGTATTCATAGTTTACATAGTGTACGACTAATAAATTATAACAGAAATCATTTGCAAGAATTTAAAATTATGTTGATAATTAATTATACATTTTTAGTTTCACATTTATTTAACAGCTTAAGAGTTTAAATTGATAAGTCTTTAATAATATTGCTGTTAAATTGAAGTTTATTCTTTGATTAATGTTATTGTCAGCCTCAAGTTAATTAATTATCTAGTATACATAGGATATCAAAAAACTAAACAAGCTCGAATTGGGCGTTTTTTGCAATGCAAACGACCATTTCGAGAAAAATAAGTAATAGAATCAATTAAATCTATTTCGGTATTCTAGTTTAAGTTAGTACTTTGATAGTTCGAAGGTTAAAAAAATTCTTCCTATCAAGGAAACATAAGTTGTTCATAATTATATTATGCAAGGTCATATAGTATTATAAAAAATACATTTGAAATTCATTCTACTTATTTAGTAGAAATAAAAAAAAATACAAGAGGTGTAAGTTCACATTCACTATGTAAAAAAATAATATAATTTTTTGTTTTTATTTTAATTTATAGCTCTGTTGTCGAGGCAAATCGCGACGTTAAGTTCCGCCAGTCTTCACGCAATGCCTCCAGAATACGGCGGAAAGTGGGGAACGGAGTGTCTTAACACTAGGTTCTGTCTGCATATCCAGTCTGTTCTTAGATGTGTATTGGATACAGCGTGAAGCTGATTTGTTTTTTTATGTAGATTTTTTAAGCTTCAAATATGTCCCTCATTTAGAACAATGTCAAGACATTTGTTTGCTATATTTCACCCAATTTCAAGATTTCTACTTAGTCCTGGCAAAGCCAAGAAATGTATACAATTCAATATAATCATTTCCCTGAATAGAGATTGAACCCACAACCATCACTTTAGCAATCAGATACAGCCTCTATATATAATCTGTTTAATATGATATAAAAAATTAAATTACAAGTAATTGAGAATGGACTAACATGTATCATGCAGATCAATCTACTAAAGACAATTTAAATTGACTACATGCAAAAATATGTTTATAAGAATACCTAGAATATAATAGAGAAAGTTATGCCAGTTAT
>HE671320.1:6968-18728 GCA_000313835.2 Heliconius melpomene melpomene | reverse complement strand
CGGTTGCAGAACGAAAAAAGTGAAGCTTCGTATTCTAGTTACTATTTGGCTTTGCATTTTTGATTGTGGAATTGTATTCCTTCCATACCTGTTTCGATTGTATACAGTAAAAAAATAGGAATTGTAAAATATGGGTACTAAACATTGTTTTTATATTTCTACATATTTCTATAGGACTATACTTATTGACTGCTCCTACATTTTTCTAGCATTTCATGTTTTTATTTAAAAAAAAAAAACTTTATTGGTAACACCACCCACCCACCATCAAATTAATATTTTTACTAATAATTCTTAATAAATGCACCAAATCAATCAAATACTACTACAGGACGTTCTATGACTAGGACTGGGGACATTTAAGAAACAGTCGTTTGGGGAATGGTGAAAACGAAAACTTCATGACGCTCTTAAATTAAAAGCAGAGATTTTACTTTATTTAGTAGTACAAATAAAAAAAACAAAGTAATTACGACTGTTAGGTGTGCCTGATGTTTATTAATATTAATGTAATGCTTGAAAAGATATTAATATGTAATAGTAAATTCAATACATTTCCTTATTGTTTTGCTGTAATTAAAAAAAGATATTAATTACATTACAAATAGAAAAGTTACATATAGTACCGCAAGGATTTACATTATCCAGATAAAATTACGGAAACGAAGTAGGAACTTGTATCCAATAATGTTTCACCAAGTTCCAACTTCCAATCCAACTCAGTACCGACTGTGAGGCTGTCCGGACTGCGCGCCTCCGTGTCTACATACCGCGTAAACTTTGCAAACTTTAGAATTCATCACGAAAACATTTAAAAACTATAGTGAAAGTGATTTAGAAAGAAGAAACAATCGCTATATTTATATTTACAATTGTAATCACGTATTAGAAGTTTTAATCAGCTGTTTTTAATATTTGCCGGTCTTCAATTCGCAGGTTGGTATTGGTTTATTGGTTTACTGAAAAATGTTTGCTTATTCATATACTTAATATGTTATTCAAATATGTCAATGCTCTTTGGTTTGGACATTTGCCAATTTCTCTAGGATTTAACAACTTTTTATAACAATTGTGTTTGTTGTTCTTCCTCTAAAGAAATCGTGTGGTTTTTACCGCAAACTTAAGTAAATATAGTTGGTAGAAGTTTAAAGGAATTGTAAGAAAGTGTTTTATTCATGTTAGAACTATATAATTAATAATATATTTATTTCCATTAATAAATTAGAACAGAACTAGGTATAGGTATTGGGAATATTTATCATAATTTGTATCAATGTAATGAAATTATTTATAATATAATATTTATATATATTTTTTTAAATATAAATATATTCATACTGTTTTAATAATTAATTTATACTTTTGATAAGGTTCCTGAATAACTTGGCACTCGCCCGCTGTTTTGGCATTTGTCACTTCTATAGACATTAGACAATTACGTAAATTGTTTGCATTTTCATATTATAGGTATGTTTATAAAATGCATGTTGTGTTTGAACTAGTATACAAATAAAGCTTTTCTATTTGGTGTAGTAACATTTTTATTTTAATATTGCTTTATTGTATTGAAATCAATAATCAAGTAGAGATTTTAAATCATCTCTAAAAAGTCTGTATATGATATTTATATTAAAATATTTACATAAATAAATATGTAGCTATAAATAATTTATTTGGCAGTGTCATATTTGCCTGGTCCTCAAATCGAACGTGTTATACATATGGGTATTGCTTCATCTTACCATTCAATAATTAAAAAAATATAGTAAAAAATTTTTTATATAGTATAACAATTCTTAGACAAATAAACCTTTAATTATTATTATCACAGCCAAAAGGAATGCTTATTTACATTTTTCTCAATTGTTATTAACTTCTTGCGACATGATTATCTTAGGAGAGGATAGATACCATAAAATCAAGTCGCTAAAGATCTTACGTAGTTCGACATCGAATTGGATTACGAAACTTAATGTTGCGTTTAGTGACGCACTGACTGTTTAAATAGATAAACTTTTTTAGAAAACGTATAAAAAAATTAAACATAACGGGATTAGAACCAGCGTCTCGTGATAACGGTCCAAGGGTTCAAATCCCGTTAAGTTTATTTTTTAAGTGTGTAATAATACTTTAAAAACGTCGAAAATATTTAAAGAAAATAATTATAAAGCTTAGCTCATATATAATATAGAATGGTTTCAGAATATATCCTTACATAATTCTATACTAATAAGTAACAGTTGCAGTACCACATATTATTTGACTTCTATATTACACAAAAGAAAGACTACATTCTCTTCTAGATTCGTTAAATAAAAAAAAATCGAATTGATAACCTCCTTTTCTTACAGAAGTCGGTTAAAAAAAACTCCAGTAGGAGTTTAAAAAAAAACAGGTTTGAAATGTTGCTGTAAATATGCACTGTTTATAAATAATTGCAATAGTTTGTACGCAATTGTTCGATAGGTACGATTGTTCTAAATTATCAGTTCGCTGTTATTCAATACTGATAATGAGTTTCCTAATAGTTTATAATTTTGAAATAGCTTTTAAAATTTCCCTTCAAAAACAATGCTGTAATATAAAAAAAATGGCCATTTATTATATAGAATATAAATCAGCTTCACGCTGTATCCCGCACACAGCAGGGTAGGCAGAGGGAACCTAGTGTTAAGACACTCCGTTTCCCATTTTCTGCCGAATTCTAAAGGCATTGCGTGTTGAGTGGCAGAATTTAACGCCGCGCTTTGATGAAGAAATTTTTAATTAACTTCTTCGAGTGGAAATCGAACACACAACCCTCGAGTTAAAGTCACACCCTTTTGCCGCTGCGCCACGACGCCCTCTTTTAGATAAAAAACGTTAAATTAAAAATATAAATGATATTGTTATACAATTAAGTTAACAAGAAGATAGAAAAAAAGAAAACGTTTTTGACACTTCATGTTTGCTCTTGTGTCTGTTTATTTATCAATGCAATATTTTACCGCGGCGTCTATATCTTACACTGCTTTTTTATCGCATACGGCAGGGTAGACAGAGGGAACCTGGGAACCTATTGTCGAAATATTCCGTTCCCCAATTTCTACCGAATTCTGGAGTTTGAGTGTTTACAGAGAATGCTTCACTAGATTTAATTTAGGTATGCAAACGATTTTAATCAGTTAATTTAAATTTTATATACTTAAATATATTATAAACTTGCGCATTCAACTCATATAATAGATCAATTCGCAATGTAAACTGAGATGTTTGATTGAAATTCTAACTAGTATCCATAACAGATATTCCAAAGAAACTTAAGGCACATCATTGTTCACGGTGTTCGCCAAACTTAGGACTAACTTCGTTATTGACTATTTGGTTATTAGCAGAGGGAAGTGAAGACTGCGGCAACTCTGCCTGCATTTCCATGACGTGTTAGATAGATAATGTTTTAAATTAATTGTATAATTTAATTATGTTTAAAATTAAGAAAAAAAACATCTGTGTGTTCATTTATGTACGCAATAAGCTATATTTATTTGATGTAACAACATAAAAATATTTCTAAAAATTATATCTTATAATATCCATCCATACCTATATTATAAATTCGAAAGTAACTCTGTCTGTCTGTCTTTTACGCAATCAGGCCCAAACCGCTAATTTAATTTTGATAAAATACTCATATAGAGATACTTGAGGGTCTCGGGATGAACATAGGATACTTTTTTTTTCTCATATTTGTAATATTTTCGATATATACCAATATATTAAAATACTTATTAATTTGACAAGCAATTTATTCCGCCATGTTAATAATAACCGTCGCTATGCGACCGTTGCTAAGCAACGATTTGCAAAGTTTGTTGTTAGAAAACGTCACCCCAAATGAGCGTGCTTAATGCATCCCTCTATTGAAAACTAAAAATAATTTCATAAAAATATTTAATAAATATTCGTATAGTTCAAGCGGGCGTAGCCGCGTTCGGGTTCACTAGTATAATTATAAAGCTTTTTATAATACATACCTATATTTTATTGTCTGAAGATAAATGTTATCTAGTGTCTTTACTATTAATTAAAGAGGTCTTGCCTTATAAAGTCTCTTATTTACAGAAGGTTCTGAGGTAAAGGTGAATCATTAAAATTCTGCTTATAAATGACTAAAGCCTGCATTATTATGACTAAATTGACGATCCTCTCAACTCTGAGAAATGGATGTGAGATTAATGAAAAGAATCGATGAAATAAAAATCGATTTTTATTTATTTATCGATTAATATTACTTTAAAAATCGCTTTAAAAAAATAAGAAAATAAAAATTGAATATTGCTTAACATCTCTGCTCTGAGATGGAACTTGAGAGCGACCTTTATCATTTTTAGATTATAATTTATGTAACGATATTTCAAGATCGATCTCAGAGTTGGGAGCGATTTTAAATACGGCTCTAACTTTATCAGGAATATTTCTTCTAAATTATACTTGTTACATATTTATTTCGACAAAAACGTAATTATGAATACGTTGACTTTTTAAAAATTTAGTATTTAACAGTTTATTTTAGGAACTTAAACTAGACGGAGCTCTTGAGTAGGTTATAAATTAAAAAAAATAGAAATCATTTTACAGAAACATAAATGTGAAGTGATGCCATTAATTATACATACATACTTAGTGTTGTTTGTGTTGATTTCATATTTTCCGTTATTCATTACGAAAATGGGGGGTTTCATTCATTTACGGATACCCCACTTAGTATCGGATGACACGGTATAACGAGTACGAAAATTGATATGAGGTATAATTGTATGTTATAATGTTAATACGAGGTCAGTCGTGGAGCAAAACAAACACAAACGTGCGACTGTGAACGCGACAGGTTGCCGGTTTGATTTCCAAACGAGGAAATGAATTATTTAATATTGTCGTTCCAATGCTCAGGTGTAGAGGCAATGCACGGCGTTGAGTTTCGCTACTCAACCCGCAATGCCTTTAAAATATGGCGGAAAGTTGGGAAGGGAGTGCCATAACACTAGCTCCCAGGTTCTCTTTGCCTATTCTGCTATGTGCGGGATACAGCGTGAAGACAAAAAAAAAGTGTTAGTTGGTACATTACATATATTAGTTATAATATGTAGTTAGACCTAAAAATCTGTTATTTTACTGGTACAGTATGTTGAACTTGATAAAAATATGATGTACAGAGCATATTTCAATTCACCCTCAGATTGTACTTTATATTAACAGTTAAAAAATCATTATTAACTATAATTAAATCATAATTATTGTTCTAATTTTAACTTTTAATAGTACTGTAAAGGAAGGCATTAAAATTATTTGTCGTTTCTTTTTTATGTTTTAGTGCACAATATAATATTTATATAAGTGTTACCATAAAAATCAACTTAAAACTTATAAATTTTGAGCTAGCAATGATGTTTTCGTTAAGTAAAAAATGTTAAATACCTAGATTATATAAGAAAATTAGAAAAGAACATGACGAGCGTTGTCAGATTTTGGCGTTAATCTTGTGGTCACGGTCAACTGCCTACTATTTATTGACTTAGTCGGTATTTGTTTTAAAAAATAATTCAATTTCATCATCGCCATAATATTGCTGTTACAATATTTATTGTTTTGATTGTTTAATAATAATTTGTCGTTTATTAATAAAGTAATAAATAGTAAATGCTGAGGCCACTCGTGGCGCATTGGCACAAAATGTGACTGAAAAACTGGTTGTGGGTTCGATGCCCATTCGACGAAGTCAAATATTTATCTACATTTACATTTAAATTTTTTCGCTCATGTGTCGAGGGAAAGCGTTGTTTTCCGCCACTCAACATGCAGTGCCTAGCGGAAATTCGGCGATAAGTAAGGACAGGAGTATCTTAACACTAGGTTCGCATCGCCTATCCTGCTATATGCGGGATACAGCGTGAAGCTGAAAGAAAGAGCATAATATAGTTGATTTGTTGATGTAAGTTACATCATAATTAATTCATAACTCATATGAATATTTGACGCCCAATTAGGCAGACTGTGTTACGTTTATCGTCATTATATATTTAGCCATTTCAAACAAAATCACAAGAAAAATCGGTTATTTTATTTTTTTAGTTTCACGCTGAATCCCGTAAATAGCAGAGGGAAAGTACTGGAAGCCGAATGTTAAGAATCCATTTTCATCAAATCACTTTAATTCCCCAATTTCCGCTGATCTCTGGAGATATTGCACGTTGAATTCAACTCACGACTTGCTTTTCTTCTTTCTTCTTTTACACCCCTGTACCACGACTGGCCTCTTCTCTTAAGAGGTTTTGTAAGTGTTTCAAATCTTCATGACTCATTTCTTACATTCATTTTAATGACGTATTGTATTATCGATGATGCATTTATAAATTGCTTAATTGTAAACATTAATTGATTTGTATTACGTTGTAAAGTATTATTGTTTTTAATTAATATCGATTTGTATATTAAAAGGTTATGTATTGGCGTGTAATAATTAATGCGTTAGGATTGAAATCTTTGTAGAAATGGCATTTTTTGTTGATTTTCCCTAATACTAACAAAAAACGTATAATTTAGTTGTATAATATACAAAGATAATAAAAATAGTATAAGCAAAAATAAACATTTGCTGTTAAAGTATTGTTATTTAAAAAAAAACCTTTAATTTACAACAGTTTTAAAAAAATAATAATTAAAATATAAGTAATATTATAAATATTAATGTTAGTTTTTCATAATGCTTTCACGCCTTAACTACTCAACCGATTATCATGAAACTTTGTACACATATTCTTAGAGATATTAGAAAGGATATAGGATATTTTTTATTTAAAAAAAAAATATCATTTGGATATAATGTAAAAATAAGTTTAAGCGGGCCAAGCCGCGTTTTAATTTCTAGTAATTATTATAAAATTAGTGGACCCGAACGCGGCTACGCCCGCTTAAACTATACGAATATTTATTAAATATATTTATGAAATTATTTTCTTATTATTTTTGAAGCTCATTTTAGGTGACGTTTTCTAACAACAAACTTTGCAAATCGTCGTTTGCAAAAGCAACGGTCGCTTAGCGACGGTTGTTATTAACATGGCGGAATAAATTGCATGTCAAATTAATAAGTATTTTAATATATTGGTATACATGGATAATATTACAAATATGAGAAAAAAAAGACCCTCAAGTATCTCCAATGAAGATTTAATATGAAGATTTTATCACAATTAAATTAGCGGTATGGCCATGATTGCGTAAAAGACAGACAGACAGACAGACAGACAGACAGACAGACAGACAGAGTTACTTTCGAATTTATAATATAGATATGGATACACATTATGCCAAAAATATGGAACTTCTATTCTACTTTCATATTACTATAACGAATTATTCAATTAACTGATTATATTAGTTAGAGTTACGTGCAATCTACTTCTGATTATTAACGGAAAAGAAACAGCGTTTCAAATGAATTGTCTACCGCCGCCGTAGCTAATATTGTATGAGAAAACAATTAATTGGATATGTTTAATTAAGTTCTTTCTAAACTAAAATTTCTGAATTTTATCGCGTTTATCGTAAATAGTTAAGTTAAAAAATTAGGGCCAGGCCAGTTGTGGCGGAGGGGAACAAGTGCGCGGCAGGTTGTAGGTTCGATTGCTGCACAAGAAAATGAAATATTATATTATTGTCATTTCTTCGCTCCAGAGTCGAGGCAAAGTGTGGCGTTAAGTTTCGCCACTCAACGGGCAATGCCTCCAGTATTCAACGGAAAGTGGGGAGTGAAATGTCTTAACGCTGTGCCCCCTATGCTTATCCTGGTACTTGGGGGATAATCATAATCATAATCATAATCATAATTTATTGGTAATAAGAATTACAAGTCAAGCAATACAAAATACATCATTTCATAGTACATAAAATAACTGATTTTTTTTAATATTTATCTAATTTTTGATCTCATTAATTTCTAAAAATTCCTTATAGCTATAAAAGGATTTCTCGATTAACCATTTCTTTAATTTGTATTTAAAAACATTTACACTATATATGTGATATAATGTGAAGCTAAAAAAAGAAGTTAAATTAAAATATTTTAATTATTCAGTTGTGTCTAAATGGTCTATCTATCTGTTCTAGGTCTATTCTACTGTATTCTATACTATCTGGGGTCCAAATATATAACAGGCTAGGCCTGAGGGAACCCAGTGTGAAGACACTCCGTTCAGCCGAATTTTCGAGATATTCCGTGTTGAGTGGCGGAACTCAACACCGCGTTATCGTAATAGAGCAGTAGAGCAGTGAAATGAAAATATATGTTAATAAATAATAATCCATTCCCACGAATGGGAATCGAACCCACAGCGGTCGTTACAGTCACACGCTTGTCACGCAATTTTATATATTTTTTAGATTTATAACTAGAAATTAAATGCGACATTTTTTTTCATAGAATAATTGACATCATTGTTACCGCTTATGCAAAAACCAAACAAGCATGTTTATAATACCGGAAAAAACAAGATCCGTGCGCAGTAAGAGTTGGTTCACATTACACTGACACCTACGGATATTTCATATTATATGTAATTTATATTTAAATCATCGTTTTTACAGTAAAGAGGTAATTTAGGTTCTCAGGTTCCCTCTGCCTACCCTGCTATATGCGGACCGCGTGAAGCTATAAATGAAGTGGGTGTAGATTCTATGTCTTATACGGAAATAGTACAATAAACTTTAAAATTAGACAGCAAATAAAAATAGCAATAGGAGAAATCAATGCTTTTATGGTGCAACCGATTATATACCGATTATAGACGATGTGAAATGCTTATTTATGACTTCGAGGAGCATTTTGAACTTCATAATATGTCTTCATATATACTTTCACATAAAATTTCTACATCGCTATAAAAAAAATCAGCTTCACGCTGTATCCCACACACAGCAGGGTACGCTGAGGGAACCTAGTGTTACGATACTCCGTTCCCAACTTTCTGGCGAATTCTAGAGGTATCGCTTTGCCTCGAACCCAAAGCGAAGAAATGGAAATATAAAGGTAAATAAATATTTCACTTCCTCGAGTGGGGATCGAACCCATAACCGTCGCGTTACAGTCACACTCTTGTGCCGCTGCGCTGTGTTGATTATAATAATAAATAAAAAACTATAATGGAAACGAGCTCCCTCATACAAATCAGACCCAGTATATAGCTATTTGTCAGTGCGGACACGGGGTCATTTCGAGACAATTGATTCATCGAGACGTGGCAAATGTCGTGCTGGTCTGTCGACCTATAATATGTTCAGCTGTTCATACTGTTTTACATACATACGTACTTAATGTACTCGTTTACATTCATTTTTTACAGTCAAATTCTGGAGGCATCAGTGGAACTCAACACCGTGGTTGCCACGACAACGAAGAATGGAAATATTAAATATTTCATTTCCTCGAATGGGAATCGAATTCACAACCTGTCGCGTTTAAATTGAAATTTTGCAATGCAATAATCTGAAAGAAGAAACCGGTCAAGTGCAAGTCGGGCTCGCCCACAGGATTCCGTACCTATTTCCGGATTGTAGCTCAACGGGAATGACAACAATGTTCAAATAAAAAAACACTTTTTAGTTATTTTTTTAACAAAAGCGTGTATTTTAGTTTTTTTTAATTAATATTTATATAAATAAAAAATATCAATTTTATAAACTTCCACTTCCATAACTATTCGCGTTTAGTACTTAAGTACGACAGATTAAAGTTACCAACGTGGTAAATACGATATTTGTGACGTTAATTAATGTTCATTTCTTTTTGTAATAACTTCATAGAAGTGGATATATATTAAAAACGCAATGAAGTAACATGCTTATATCGAGGATAATGTTTTCGCGCAATTTGTAGACGAGATATGCACAGACAAAGTATAATGCAATATTTAAGAGGGACACTGTTTTCTCACACTCGTATCAGGGTTTTTTTTACGATAATCATTCATTAATTAAAACTTAAATTTACCGCCTATTATCTAACGAAACTAATTAGGGACCTATATTATAAATATATCCTTCAGATTTAGTCACTAGTTAATTGTAATGTTTTTCTCATATAAAATAATATAAATTTCGTACTTACTACGACGAAGGTCGTCCGATATAGCGTGAAATTGAATAATTTTGGATTTAGTATAAAAATTTTATAACAAAAAAATGCTTCTTCACGATTCTATAATACTTATAACATCATCTAACAATTTAAAACCATTGAAAAGTGAAAGTATCCTTCCTAGTATTTAATCCGCCGCGAACTTCTAACCTTGACTGATTTTAATACATACTTTTATATTACTTCACTGTTTCTTTGAAAGTTGTCGTCATCGTATGAATATTTTCTTTTTTTTCTTTTTTGAAATTATATTTTTTTTGTATGTATTATCTGAATGTTACAAGTATTGAAGTATGTAATATGTTCTATGGAACAGATGTTATATTTGATTTTAAAAAACCGGTTAAGTGAGGCTTCCGAACCAATTTAATGATTGTAGTTCAACGGGAAGTATAGGGATCTCAATATTTGATGGACAACAAAGTGGTCCTGTAAGGGTTCTATTTTTACCTTTTGATACGGAACCCTAAAAAGCCTTTAAGACTACTTAGTCGATAATTAAAAAATAATGTATTTGCACATTAATTGTTATATTTAATTTAAAACTCAATGCGCTGAGTGAATTGACTAAAAGTCTCATTCCACGATCATTACTCTGACCGCTGCGCTGTTGATAATTTAAAACAAAATAAATTCGCACGCTAAGCTGCTATTCTACTATAATTAGAGGCCAGTGGTGCTATGCACAAATTGTAACTGTAAACGTGACGAGGTCGTAAGTTCGATTTCCACTCGAGGAAAACTTTAATATTTTCATTTCTTCACTTAAAGTGCAGCGTTAATACCTCCAGAGCTCGGCGGAAAATGGGAAACGGAATGTCTTAACATTAGGTTCCTTCTGTCTATAGTGTGCGGGAAACATAGTAATTAAAAATCGTATCTCAATCTAACATTTGCTAACTATACCAAAGTCCATGGCCTTAGGCGAAGCGTTAAGCGTATGAAACCATAGCATTACATAATTGTAATGAGATTTGTGTTCCTAGTACACGAGTACGAGTGCACATTGATGTATTGTCAGATACCGTTTGTTATTACCTCATTATTATTGCTATTTGTTAATCATATCTATTTCTCTCTCTCTCTCTCTCTCCGGAGCATTATTAGTCCCATCTGATGGTGGGGTCTGCTTTCCTCGTCTTTTGTCTCCACTTCTAATGTTAATTATATTTATTTATTATTATTTATATATAGAAAAAACGAGAGATATGTATGTATATATAGTGATACAATATTCTGTTTGCATTGTTCTACTTTATTGTTATCATTGTCTTAATCTGTGGAATTACTTTCATTCGTTTGCTTGTGACTTTAATTCAAATAGTGCAAAGTGCAACAATAACGTTGTTTTTCTATTTGAGCTGATCAATATCCCATATCAAGGCAAATTACGGCGTTAAGTTCCGCCATAAGTGGTGTTAAGACACACATTACCTCCAGAATTCGGTGGACACTCGGGAGCGAAGTGTCTATTCGGGATAAGGCGTGACGCTGAAAAAAAAGAAATATCCACGATATGACGATTAAGAGAAATTTCTTGATAAGGTTTTAATGTGAAATTTTGTGTTTTAAAAACTTTAAGAAGACAA
>HE671319.1:350284-431390 GCA_000313835.2 Heliconius melpomene melpomene | reverse complement strand
ATTATATTATTTTCACTTATAAAACAATCTTACTACTTTGAACTTGAATAAAAAGTATGGTACTTTTAACGCAAATAGCGTTACCTACAATATGAAACTAGTTAGGTTGGGTTACATTAGAGTTTTAAATAAATAATTTCAAATAAATTAAGATAGTTATTATCTATACCCCAAATTGACATAATATTACTAGTTAGACAACAAAACTTACCTTCGCATTTTCACTCCTCGCATTTCTGCGGCGACGAAATCACTATTTTCCGATAAATAATCGGCAACCATAAATCCATCTATTACAGGTAGGTTATCCGATTGACCTTTTTGGAATCCTTCATCCATTTTAATTAAATGTATTAACACTAAACACAATCGAGTAACAAACAAACAAAGTACTGTGCGAGATCTCCTATCACCGTTGGCGACTAGTGAGTTCTGCCAGACCTGTGACGTCACCGCCGGCCGCGGGACTGTTAGCGGCATTTGAAATTTTTGCAAACTTCAAATGCCTGTAAAATCATAACTACTTGGTTATTTTTAATGAAACAAAAACTAGTGTATTTGTATACGTAAAAACTTTACTGTAACGAACTTTGAAGCATTATTTCATACCTATTACCATTCCTCATTCTTACATTTATAATGCTAATATAGTATATTTAGACAGCTTCCCGCTGTATCCCGCACATGGCAGGGTAGGCAGAGGGAACCAGTGTTAAATTCCACACGTTCAACCGAATTTTCGAGGGACTAAGTTAAGCTAAGGCGTTAAGTTCCACCACTCAATACGCACACATATTGAGTGGTGGAACTTAACGCCACACTTAAAGCGCTGAGCACGCTTTAATTAAATAAATAGTGCAGTTGGACAGTGTTTGTACAATTGATAGTGGATTAGATATTGTATTTGTACATTTTTCATACATTTCTATTCACCCTAGTTTCTTTAGAAATTATTTAAAACAATTGTGAAACCGCCTACTTAATCGTGGAAAACAAATTGTGTTAATTCTGGAAAAGGAATTGAACTGTATATATTATATATTATTTAACTAAATATTTTGAAGATTTAAATTATTTTTAAATAATTATATTGCTTTGGTCAGTTTAAAAAAAACACCATGGAAATGTATAAAAAAAAACAAATATCATAGAAAAAAACAATTTATTTCATTCTGGGTATCTAAAATACTATTAAGTGCATGTAAAATATACAGATAGACAGTTCAAAAATGTGTTTCTTAACTCTACAATCATATTTACATTTGTAATTGTACAATATTTCCATTTTCCATATGTAATTTATGAACATTTTTCTTCACATTTTTTTCGAATAAGGTTTTACATCTAGAGGCATTTTAGACAAATCATTTATGGCGTTAACACATTGAGGAACAATTACAAAGCATTTGTCAGCGTCTTACTTTACTTATTATAAGTAAACAAGTACATATGTGTGAAACTACGGCGGATGTAAACCGCTCTCAACTCTGATGATCCATCTTGAGATAATAAAATCTATAAATGAAAACGGAATCTCAAGATCGACCTCAGAGTTGAAAGCGGTTTATAAAGACGGGTCCTAAATTCATAAAAATATAATTCAAATAATCTTCGTTCAATGTGCTAACCCAAAAGGATTAATTTGTTGGTTCAAAACCACATCTTACAGCTACATCCGGAGCTTGCCCAGAAATATCACAATTATTAACATTATATTTATTTGTGTATAACTAATTCTATTCACTTCTATAGAAGTATAGTCTATATGACTAGTTGGAATGCGTTTTAAATGCATTAAGGTATAGTATACAAGTCTTAGATTGCCGTAAAAGCTTTTAAAATCCTCAAATAAATAATATTTGGACAATCCACGTTCCATGATGATTTCTTATATATTATAATCTAATTAGAGAAGCTGTATATTAAAGAAGGTAAAGCTAATTTTATTTTTAGAAAACGTATTAAACAATTGAACGTAACGGGATTTGAGAAAATTGAAAATTTTGAAATACGTTTTCTAAAACAAAAGTAATTTTCTTTCCCAAGTATGGAATAACATTTTTAAAATGTTATAATTTATAGGTATCCTTATTTATATTTTATTATTTATGCATTAAGCAAGAGAACTTAGTGGTGAAATACTTTAATCTTAATTTTATATCTCTAAAATATCGCGCTAGAAACAATCCAGGAAAATAAAAAAAAATGTAATCAGATCTAGAAATGAAGATTGTAGGTAATCGAACCTACAATTATCTCTTAAACAGTCGAATACTGCCACTTACTCCCATTGCGCCACTATGGTATGTAGTCACGTACAGGTTTCACCAAGCCCTGCGGATACTTCCCTAGTTACATACATACAAACATACATACATATATATATATATATCTCGTTAAAGATGGCTCGACGCCAACAAAACGTTGACCGCGGGATAAATCTTCCTGATTCAAGGCAATTTCTCATACCTTTGTTTATCTTTCACGCGAACCAGTGACGTTAATACGTGTAATAATACATTTTATAATGAATAGACAAAATTCATTCACTATTGATAATAGTATTATATTACTTTAACATTGCGCGGCGTTCAGTTACGTCACTCAACGAAAATAGAGAACGGAGCGTCCTGACATTACGTTCCCACTACCTACCTACCAGATGAGCCTAGAAGACGTCGAATATATTTCATTCAGCATTAAATCCGAACTAACAGACATACTCTCATCAATTTAATGGCAATTATTCGCTAATTGACATCTCTGTGTCACTTTAATTGACCGTCTAATTCGTGCTCAATATCACCAGTCACCAAGGATGCAGCAATTGGTCATTGAAACGAGTGACTCGATACCGACTCTATGTAACTATAATTAAGATAACATATCAGATTTATATAAACACTCCTTTTGCACTGGAATTTTTGTAGAGATTAATAAAATATGTAACCACTTAAGGGCGTCGCGGCGCCGGGTCAGGGGCACCCTTGAGTTCCACACCCAATGCGTCCAGAATTAGGCGGAAAATCAGGATCTCTTAACACTAGGTTCCTTCATCTTATTATTTGCGGGATACAGCGTGAAGTTAGTTTTCTTTTGTAAGATATGTTTATTTTATAATTATACCTCGAAGTTCCGATCAGACTCACTAAGAATAATTTGACACGTTGTCAGTAGGTTTAAGGAGAAAAATTATATATTTTTAGTTCACACTATTTTTAGCTCATCACGTATGGTAGAAAGGGACGAAGAACTTAATGTCAAGACACTCAGTTCTCCTTTCCTTCCGAATTCAAGACAATGCGTAATGAGTGTTAAAACTCAATGCAGCGCTTCAAATATTGGAAAGACGATAATTATAGAATATGTAATAGATATAATTCTCAGATTTAAATCAAAACCATAGATCGAAATTAAAGTATTACAAAAAAACCTTTAAGTACCTAAGTCTTGCAAAACACACATTTTAGAGGATTAGGCAGAGAACTTATACATTATGTATTGAAGTGGCTTCCCAGCGGCGAGTCGAGCAATTCTAATTAAAAATTGTCATATTACTTTCATATTTTTATAGTACCTGCTAATTTTTTGATGACAAGTAATTTCCTTTTTTTATAATTTTTGTTTAATTGACATAGATAAAACTATATTTGAGAAAAAAATAATTTATATTAAAAAAAGTCGTCCGCAACTTTTGACTTCGACTTAAGACGTAAAATATAAAATACTGTTTTTCCCGTTTCCGCAGAAATTTCCGATATCCTCTTTTAGTGTTCCCCCACACTCCCTAAACATGGCAAGTTCTAACTTTCTTGTTTGTGCGTTGTGTGCCAGCAATATTAATTATTTCGGACAATAAGACCACACCCACGTGAACGTAACACTGGATTCTCTATGGGAATAGGGAACCCAGTGTTATAACATTAATCTTACCGTAAGTATCATATGTATATAGATAAAACTAAATCAATTTGGGCTTATATCTTCAGAAATAATCGTTAAAATAATTTAATTTCAAATACCGTCGACTTCTGTATTCATATTTTGGTTGTCACTTCATTGTTTATTAAGAATCCATACATTTGCACGTTTAGAATACAATGGAGGCGACGCGTGAGTCAGAGTACTCGGTATATGTAATGTATGAATACCGAAATAACATAACGATATATTTATATGAACGGCACTAATACAGTATGAAAGTGAGTTTTTGGCATCCCGCTGTAACCCGCATAAAGCATGATTGAATTTTTGAAACACTGAGTTGAGTAGTGGAAGTCAACGGCGCGCTTTTTGTTTTGTTACCTGGATGAGGAAATGAAAATATTTCATTTAGAATCAAAGCTACAATTGTGGGATTCCAAGAAGGAGCAGCTCAGCGACAACTACACATTCCATACGCTAGCAAGCCGTGTTTTTATGAAATAAATTAAGTTATATTTTATGTATTTCTTGTACTACTAAAACGAAACATGATAACGCAGCTAGGAACTAAGAAACTTGTCTAACTGTACACGCGTTGGTTATGGATTCAAATCCTGTTCAAAAGAACGTTTGTCTTTGAAGATATAGCAGTCTTCTTGGTCTAAAAAGACGGCGTTAGGCTCTACTATCTAACACGCAAAGTCTCCTAAATGGACGGAGAATTCCGAAGTGTCTAAGCCCTATGCTCTGCGTTCCCCGCATATGCGGGATACAGCGTGAAACTAAAAAACACATAAAACACGCGATACAATCACGTTCATTATTCGAGTTACGTATAATGGTTTACGACTTATTTTATAATATCCTGTGTTTTGTCGTAAAACGTTTGAAATTGGCAGTTTGTAAGGTTTTTAACTAGAGACTTTGATCTACAAAATATATTCTTTATATTTTAACGCTAATTTTACAGTATAGAAATGTTAGACTAAGTTATTTGTGTTAGTGGCGTAATTCAACACCGCACTTTGTCTCGTTACCATAGCAAGAAAATGGTCAAATACTTCATACCCCAAATAAAAATCGAACCCAAAACCCTAAACCCTTGCACCACGGTGACCCTAATACGACGTCAACGGCCAATTATTTAATAAAAAAAAATAATTTAATAATACTAGTAATAGTAAATTTTAGGCAAACATTGTTATCTTCAACGTCACGTCGGACGTGTCGCTATCGAGGAGGCGAATAAAACCCGTTTGAATATTTTATATCTACATGTTAATGAGTTCGGAGCATTCGCAAAAAAAAGACGACGATAAAATAACAATTTAGTTTATTTCAAGTGGAACTCGACGTAACCTTGGGATTAATATCGAGTTATTGTGGAAAATATACCGCTGACGTTGACCAAATATTGTTACAAAAATCCTATAATAAATATGTATCGGTTATTTTATTTAAATAAAAATTATTTTTTATATTGACGCAATCGTAGCGCAGGTTTATTTATTAGGTGGGTAGCGCGGGTAGACGATAGCTCAGGTCATATCACAGGTTCAGTTCCCGGTTTAAATCTATTCAAAATAAAACTATGATTGTTGGATTACATAGAGCAAGACGTCAAGTTCGCGTATGGACACTCCGTTCGTAACCTTCCAAAAAATGTTTAAGCCATTGCGTGTTGTGTGGCGGAACTCAACTCCGCGCTATGCCTCGTTACCAGAGCGAGGAAATAAAAATATTACATATTTCATTCCCCCGATTGGTGGTCCCCGTGCGGGATTCGAAGGTAACCGTCGTGTTTACATCGTACCGTAGCACTCAACATTCAATTATTTAAAACCCAGTGCTTTACACCTTAATTCTCTCTAAGTTGCCACGAACAGACAAAATCTATATTCTAATAAGCTACAATAAAACAGATTACTTTCATATATAAATATATATTATAAATAGGAAAGGTTTCGCTAATGAGACGTTATGTGATGACGTCACGTAGTGGAGGGGCAGGTGGCTTCGAACACCTGCCACCGAACTTACGGAGTTCGACAGTTTTGCATTTTGTATTGACGAATATTAATAATTAATAATAGTATTTCTTTTAAGAAATGGTCGTCCCATGTAAAAAAGTATATATGCAGAAATTGTTAATATTATTTCACCATGAGGAAATTTTAATTTTCTCGGTATGGTACCGAAAAGAAACGCGGCGTAGTCAGCCTACCCCACTAATGTTGAATATGAAAAGTGAAGTTATATATAAGAAAAATCTTTTATCTTGTAATAATATTCTCCAAATCCGATATCGAACCGACAACCATCACCATCCAACCAATCCACAATGTCATTCAATCATAAAAATAAGCAAGCACCGATAAATTTCTTTGGAAACGAGATATTTATAACAAATATTGACGTTATAAATTTTCAGTAAGGCGATTATGTCGAACGTGCGTGGTGCGTCAGCGCTCGGACTAGCCAACTATATCGAGATATCGAGATTTGTGAGAACTAGCGACCCGCCCCCGGCTTTACCTGCTTAAACTTAGATATATTATAGTCAATTAATACACAATATTTACATAAGTTGTAGCTTATGTATTTTTATGATATATGGACTATATTTTTGTGAAATTTAATCTAAATTCGTATAGTATTTTTAAATGGAAGAGGAACAAACATCCTACCATCATTATAACATTCAATTAGTAGTATTGTCTATTAATTGAAGTTTTTTACATTGTACTAGTTTTTACGTATGGTTTCGCTTGTGTGTTCAAAAAGAGATAGCTAACAGCTGTGTACGACACATGACTCATTGTAGGTGGCCGTGGTAGCTTTGACCGCTGGTACGGGGGGTTACTTTCAGATGATTAACTGTTTAACCTAAAGCCTTGCTCAATAAATAGACTATTTTGCATAAAAATAATGTACTATCCGAGGGAACCTGGAGACGCACCTCCCAATTTTCAAGACATCACGTGTCTCTACACGAGTCATGAGCGGTGGAACTTCACGCATTTCCCGAGATAAATTCGAACCTACAATCATCAACATCAACATAACCAACCACTTCACACGGAGCCCCGAGCCCCGAGCCCTATAAAGCCCGATAAAGCGGTGAACGCCCGCGCCCTGCTCGCGATAGAGGCACTTCTGTGAATACTTATTTACTTCTGCTTAATTGTAGTAAATTATTGTAATTAAATGTCCTTTCTGGTTGAGAAATTTGTTGAAAACATCTACATACCTTATTTATACGATAGTAGTGAGTTCTAAGTTCAAGAGGTGAAATTTGTTCTTATGAAGCTTTTTTTGACAATTGTATACAGAGAGAACTTAATTAATGTCAATGGAATGTCCATTCTCAAGTTTCCGCTTAAATTGTATGTAATGCAGTAAAAAATAAATATAATCAAAATCGAGTGCAGGAACTCTACGGCGCGCATTGATTTAAATATGTTGATTTATCATTAACTTTTCCGTTTATAATACGAAAGAATCCAACCAAGAAACAAATTAAAAACTTCATAAATACCAATGTAAGTAAAAAATAAATAACAATAATAATAATGCGAGTTACTTCAACAAAGTGTTGAATACACTATTTTTAACTTACTTTGACTTTTATACGATTTCTCATAAACCTATAGGTACATATATAAAATAAAAAAAGGCATTCTACTAAGTAAGGTCGTTACATTCCTCGCTAGAGGTCTCGTAGGGCGTAGGGAGGTATCTACAAGGACACTCAGCACTCACTCTGGGGTAATGTTGTCTACCTAAGGTCGATTACCTATATCGTGGTTAGTCTTTGATAGAATTTTACATATCTCGCTGTATAAAGATAAAATACAAATTTTACTTTTTTGAAGATTATCGTACACATTGCATGGTAGACAGAGGGAACCTGAGGACCTAATATTAAAAAACTAAGTTCCCATTAAAACGCTTCCGTTCCACACTTTCTGCCGAATTCTAAATTCTTAATAAAAAAAGCATTGAGTGGCGGAACTCAACGCTGCGCTTGGTTAACTTAACATACATTTAAATATGTGTTATTTTTAAGTTTTCGCTGTATCGCGAATAGCAGGGCCTGTAAGAGGTTGATTAAACAAAAAGAAATAAAAAATATTAATTTCCCCGCGTGGAAACCGAATCCACAACATCGTCGTTTACAGACAGACGTTGTGCCGCTGCGCCACGACTGCCTCAACATATGTACAGAACTCCACTTAATTCAAAACTCCTGATAACATGTTATCTATTACTATGGAACCCGAAATATATGATTACGTTAGCGAAAATATACGATTCTTTTTGCGCAGTTATTATGGTTTATTTTTGGTTTGAAATCTTATTAGTGTGAAGCGCAGACAGACGTACTGAGTAATCTATATATACAAAAGGACTTGTCCTCACTGACTGAGATAAGACGCACGCACAGCCGTAACCGCTGTGCGTAGAAACGTTAAATTTGTACATATGTTTACTTTCGTAATCTGGACATCCACTAAGAAGGGATTTTGAAAAATTTTAACCCTAGAGGGATGAAATTGGGGTTCAGAGCTTGTATTGAAAAAAAATTAAATCGGCACCGATCTTTATAAAATTTGAAATTTAGATTTTTAAAAGTATTTAATTGAACACGTATTTTATCGTTTTCTAGAATACTCCCCCTACCGCTGCAAATAAGGGGTTGAAAGTTTGTATGAAAAAATCTTTAAATCACCACTGATTGGCTCAGGCGAAGCTGCGCGCATCCGCTAGTCATCTATAATATTGAAAAGTATTATAGATATATCTATAATATTATATTATGTATGTGACAATGGCATATATATTTAAAAAATATTATACATACGGACATATATCATTAGATTGCAATTCTATTAGTCTTATTTCCTTGATGTATCAAATTTTGATAGGTTTTTCTTTCTAATGAGTTTGCTCCAACGATTACTTGAAAATAACATTAAAAAAATTAAGAACAAATCGTTGCACAGAGAGAAAACATATTTAAATGACATAAAAAAATGTGGTGATTAAAATCACCTTATGGATTATTTAAACAATATTTTGACGAAATTAACTTATTTCCAATGAATGACTTATGAAAATATCTTTTTTTTATTTACATTCATAAACTAAAAATATATCTGTATCCGTACTGCCCTGAGACCGTTCTAAGAATTCTAATATTTTTATTTACAAC
This sequence comes from Heliconius melpomene melpomene, assembly GCA_000313835.2. NCBI lineage: Eukaryota > Metazoa > Arthropoda > Insecta > Lepidoptera > Nymphalidae > Heliconius > Heliconius melpomene. Next base: position 422,251 of record HE671319.1, on the reverse strand, counting down.
CTTCTAGCCCCTCAGATCTGTTCTCAAATTGAAGCCAACTAAAAGGAGCATTGAACGTCTGAAGCTATCGTCGCTTTCTGCCTAGGATTCCCTGGTCTTAGTTGTTGTTTTATATGTAGGTACGTGTTGTCTTACATGTATATAAAAATGGGAAACAAATGTATTTACAATGGAAGAATAAATACTTTTATAGAATAGAAATAGATTACAATAATTAACCTTCATTTTGACTTTCTCTAAAAAAAATCTTTTTTAAATTCGATAATTTCAATACCAGATACGAAAGCTAAAGAGTTTGTTTGGGTGAACGCGCTATCTCACGAACTAAGTGTTGGATAGTCCATGAAGCCCGGAAGACTATTCTATATTAGATCACGGTAAACGTCCATGTAACCTATTGTACATGCTTTCAGTCTTACATCGGCCACTTCTCATCTGTCTACGCGGGCGAAGGCGCTGCTAAAAGCTAGTTTGATGATGTAGGTACATACAAAAACATGACATATATCCAAATGAAATAGTACTTAGTAACTCGACACTGTTATCATCAGACTATCCATTAGCGAGTGTATGACAAAAAGCGATTACATAAAAATTACATTTTAATTACAATTTGTCATAAAAATACTACACCTATCTACTACGAACGATTTATTAAACTTTAACCTATTGTTTATCAAAATATATAATAAAAAAGAAGTTTCAAGGGCGTCGTGGCGCGCGTTTGTGGGTTCCATTTCCATTCAGCAGAATGAAATATTTAATATTTTTGCCGAAAAATGGGCTAAACAAAAGTGTCGTTAGTCGGAGTACGAGCACGTTTTCCCATTTTACAAAGACAAAATATAATCAAAAATTACATAAGCCATTCATTTTTCTTATCTATGCCAAAAAGGTGAGGACCACCGTCCGCCATACGCATTTTTTTTATTGTTTACAGACTTTCCCCGACAATAGCAGAATTTTATTCCAAATGATAAATAGTTATTTTAAATATTTAATGTGAAAAAAAGAACAAAATTCTACCATTGTATATATTGTTTAAAATCCATAACTAATGGTTGTGGGTTCGTATCCCGTATGTTAATATAATAAAAAACAAGTATTTCAGTAAACAAAATTAAGTTTTTTCTATTTAATTCTAGTCTCTCGACGGCACTTATCAATGGTAATGTAAAGATGAGAGCCTAAAATGAAATCTGCAGCTTTCTCTGACTATATTTAAAATATACGAATTAAAAATTCATACCGATGTCGGTTAACAGTACAGTACCTCCATTTGAGAATAATAAATTATTTCATGGCTAATGTTATTTTAAAATATAAATGAGGAACTTAATCGACGTTAATATGAGCTTAAGCATTTTATTTTTAACCCTGATGTACCTATACTGGAATGCGTGAAGCTATCACTAATCTACTATTCCAGCTTCACGCTTTATCCCGCTTATAGCGGGGTAGGTAGAGAACCAAGTGTCAAGCACACTCCCTTGGAGGACCTGGACCTCGACTTTAGGACCTGGCTAAATTTCAGGTTACTCAACTGCTAAATTCCGGCTGTGCGTTGCAACGAGCAACATCTCTAAATAAATATACCTGAGTAAAAATGCTTGCTAATTATCTTTAAGCCTACTTTGAACAATGTTATTATTTGTCTATACCAAAGGAAGTAATTATTTTCATTAAAAGTTTAAAATCCGAGTTGAAGTTGAGGATTACACCAAGACTGTCAGTCGTGTCAGTATAGAAATAATATATGAATAAAAATAGAATAAAAAATACAAAAATTACGTTTATTAGATATTTATAACATACATACATTTATATAATATAATACTTAAATAATAATTAGTTATACACAAATAACAAATTAAATCAAAATTATGATATACATGTCTATATATTATTATAAATATAATATTATGTTATATAGCTTGATGCTATGAATGATACACACAAAATGCAAATATATACTTATAACAAAAATTTAGTGTGGCTTTGAATCTGTTATATTTTTTTAGCTCCTAGCCATATCTCCCGCGCGCCGCCAAATTTTCAAGACCTTACACAGTGAATGGCGGAACTCAACGCCATGCTTTGTTTTGTTACCAGAGCGTGCAAAAATAATTTAATCTCCCGAGTGGGAATCGAATCCATAACCGTCGCGTTTAGTCAGATTCTATGCCACTGGCACACTATGGCCTCAAATATACAATATCGGCCACTGACATAAATTACAAAATAAAATAAACTAAAACATTGCAATACATCAAACAACATTAAAAGCAAATCATTATTTAAAAAAAATGCAAGAAATACATATAGAATAAAAGAAAGAAAACCATGTTAAACCGAGCATAATCGCGGACAAAAGGCTAGCTATACTAAATATAAGAGAAAAAATATATTTCTATAAGGTAATAATATATTGAAATATATCCGAATAAGATCGTCTCAAGGTCGTTACAAGAATCCCCTTTACATTGTCTGAGCGTTACAAAGATTTCATTCTTGTCCCAAAAATGGTCTCTTTAAGAATTATTTTTTTATTATAATAGCCACATATGGGGTCGAGGGAACCTAGTGTTAGGACACTCCGATCTGAGACCGCCCAATTTCGGAACCACTGCGCGTTTTGTGCCGTTATGGCCTTTGTCTTGCCAGAGCGAGGTAATGAAAATAATTCATTCCCACGAGTGGGAATCGAACCAACAACCGTCATGTTCACAATCAGACGCCACGATATGATACGCCTGTCTTTCTGTTTTAATTATAAAAAAAGCGAAATATAATAAGTTTTTACATAAATATCTCTAAACGACTTTTATAAGACTCACTTAAAGCAAGTCTTATAACAATACAGAACCCATACGAATAATTTATTTAAAATTACATAAATTTCGCGTATCACTCTGACTACACTGTTTCCGTTTCCGTGCCCTAAGGGTAAAACGGGATCCTATTACTAAGACAGCGCTGTCTGTCTGTCACCAGGCTGCATCTCATGAACTCTCATAGTCATACAGTTGAAATTTTCTTTTGTCGCTATAACAACAATTTATTTATTTTTTGTCCGTAAAATGTGTCTTAGAAGCCAACTACTAATATTATTAAAGTTAAGGTTTTTGAGGATGGATTTATTTGTTCCACTTTTACGCAAAAATTACTGAACAAATTTACTTATACTTATAATGTAAGATTAATATTATTGTATCGAATTAAGTTATAATATAACAATAAGTTCAAGCGGGCGAAGCCGTTTCGGTAGCTAGTATAAAGAAATTAATTAATTATAAAGAAAACCCCTGTTTCGGGTGTAAAGACCTGCGCGTCTACCCACCGCTGACGCGGGTCGTCGCCACGCACAAGAGAGACGGCCAGACTAAATATATATAGACTGCCCTTGAAAAGGACAGATGAAGCTCAATTGGTAGTGTCAAAGTTAAATCAATAGTGAAACTCTGTAACGTTTGTACTGACGCTATGGAAGAATAATATAGTTATTGTTTTAATTTATTTTTTGTATAAACCAATATATAAGAAATCAGTTTAACGCGTTATTCCGGATAGCAGGGCAAAGGGCTAGTGTTAAGACACTCCGTTCTCAGTGTTCCGTCCAATTATTGAGACATTGCGAGTTGATGGATGGAACTGAACGCCTCGTTTAATCATTTCAAATAGGTATATTGAAAACTATTATCTATGTACGTGTGCAGAAAATCAGAAGGTCATGGATTCAATCCAAATTGGGGGAATGTTTTTATTTATAATTTCATTTCCCCCGTCTAGACAGACAAATTACACCGTGGGGTTTCCCTACCTAACACGCAATGCTTTAAAAAGGTCAGAAAATGAAATTGCAACGTATTAATAAAAACGCGTAGCTAAATTCGAAAAATTTGGAGATTGTATATAGCTTTCACAAACAGCAAGGTAGGCAAGAGGGAACTATGATACTCCGTTCCTCACTTTCTGCCAAATTTTTTAGGCAGTGTGTATAGTGACGGAACTCAACGCCTCGTTTTGCCTCGTTACCAGAGCGCGGAAATTTAAATGTTTCATTTCCTCGAGTGGAAATCGAACCCACAAACCTGCCCCACTACTGGCTTTAAGATTTTATACGCATTTACAACGTTGGTTGGCAACGTTCTATATTATCAGTATATACAAGTGACGTTTGATTTATAAAACTTCACGCGCGACGTCCTATAAAAATAGCAGAGTTAAATGAACTGTATTCATTGGATACATTCAGTATTAAAATAAAAATGCATTTATTGACGCACTATACGCTATAGTGACGCGAGTGTCTGATGTTACACGCGACGGTAGGGGGTACGATACCGATCCGATTTTAGGGTGAATGTTTAAATAAATAAAAAAAACGTTCCCTCAAATTATACAAACACGTCGTTGAGTTACGCCAACTAACACACAATGATTTTAAAATGGGCGGATAATAAACAATATATTAGGTTGTCTACCTATTCTAAAATACGTAATTAAATACAAAATAAGGCATTCACAAATACAATACAGACTTGCAATACAACTCACCAATACGACGTATCTACGCAAGTTAGCTTAGCGACGGTGGCGGCGGTAGTACTTGTATTGTTTATCTTATCGCTTCCTGTCCCTCGTACTGATAACGCCATTGCCATTACCATTGACACTGTCGTTCTGTCCTTTCCACTTTTATAGAAACACTATCACCCTATAGTAACTACGAAGCCTTATAAAAGACTCAATGCGAGACTTTTCAAGGCGAAACCTAACACATATATAATATATATAAAGACCCCCAAAACGATACAAAAAATATATAATAGCAAGCAAACAATACTAGGCCATAAAACTGAGTAATATAAACAAATAAAAAAAGGTATTCTCGTACAAACAGCATGCAGCCTGCCGACGTACAGCGTGCGGTACACAATACACATGTTAGCAACAGCTACTGCCACAAATAATTACTTATATTAATTATTATATTATGTTATATTATTTGTATTATATATTTATATATTATTTGCATACTATAAGTAATACGGGATAGGGCGGGGGCGTTGTATATAGAAAAAAAATAGAGAAATATAAATACACTCTATTTAAACATGTAATTTATTAAAGATAAAAAACATACAATGTTGTTTTACACAAAATAAAAATAGCAGAGGGTGAGGGGCGCGGGGGGACTGGAGGCGGGCCCCGGGCCCCGGGAACATATACATACGACTCCCATAATATAATACTATATCATATGATACAAGTACACATATACTCGCGGATACTGTCACGTGTCACGTGTCAAGCAACTCAACTCTCAGCGTCATGTCGCGCTCTCGCCGGTACAAAACTATAATAAATCTTACAAAAATACTTATGCGACTAATTCGAAATGCACAAAGAGGATCGTCATCGCTACAAAAATATTGAGAGATTGGAATGAAAGGTCGAGGCGTCGGCCCCGCGGGCCTCGGCCTAGTTACTTCTCTTCTGCGTCTTAAAGCTAACCGACAGCACCTGACCGTTGAGCGCGTAGCCGTTGAGCGCCTGGATGGCCATCGCGGCCTCGTCGTACTCGCGCATGTTCACGAACGCGAAGCCCTTGTTCTTTTTGGTCTCGGGGTCCTTGATCACTTTGATGGAGTCGATGGCGCCGTACGGCCCGAACAGCTGCCACAGCGCCAGTTCGTCTGCTTCCTCGCCCACGTTGTACACGTACACAGTAGTCTGCGCCGCCAGCCCCGCGCCCACGCCTACGCCCAGCAGCGGCACGGGGCTGGCCGGCGCGCCCAGCAGCGGCAGCGGCGCGTGGTTGGACGCCGCCATGGGGTTGTAGCGCTGCTGCCCCTTGTTTATGAAGGGCAGCGCCTTGCCCGGCGAGGGTAGTAAAGGTGGGGGAGAGGCCTGCGCGCCGAACACCGCAGCGGCAGCGCGCGCGCCGAACGCGCCCACACCGTTGTATGCCGGGCTCACGCCGTTGTACGCCGGCACCGCGGCCGGAGCCCCCGCGCCCGCCGCTGGGGGCCCGCGCGGCCTCGGCGCGTTCTTGTTGGCGCTGGGCTTGTTGGCGAACTTGACGACGATGGCCCCGGCGCCCGTGATGGGCGACTGCCCGTTCATGTGCGTGATGGCGTCCTCGGCCTGCTGCCGGCTCTCGTAGCACACGAAGCCGATGCCCTGCGACACGCGGCTGTTGGTGATGTGGCCGAACTGGCCGAATAGCACGTTGAGGCGCTCCAGCGTCATGTCGGGCGGCAGGTTGCTGATGTACAGGTTCGACTCCGTGTCGGGCTTGTGGCTGACCTTGTTCTCGGGGTTGAGCAGCGCGAACGACACTTTGAGCGTCTTACCCTGCATGAGCAGGCCGTTGAAGGCGGCGCGCGCCTTCTCCGCGTCCTCGTGCTTCTCGTACTCCACGAAGCCGTACCCTCTGTTGGCGATCAGCTTGCAGCTCTCGATCTTGCCCATGGCGGAGAACAGCGCGTACATCATGTCGCGCGTCATCAACTCGGGGATGTAATTCACCATGAGTTTGGTCGGTGACACATTGGAGTTGGCGTCGCCGCCGCCATTCTCCATATTCATGTCGTTGTTTAACATTGTGTCTTTTTGTACGAACTACACTACTAAAAACAAAATACTAACAAAACTCACACTTATAGGGGTTGGCTATTTCATTTGCGACATGAAAACGAACAAAGAACTAACACAAAAAAACGCAAATCGTACGAAAACGCCAACAGCAACGCCGGCTCACAAGTCCATCATCACACGACACATGAACGAGTTTGTTTTTGGAATGTTACCAGAACAATGCGCTTCGTTCTGAACTTTACTATCTTATTTTGTTTAGACATTTACAACAAAAATCTATTCAGATATATGTATAACTGTTCTTACATGTGTAAAACGTTATAATTTACACGTGCCTTATGATTATTGTCAAAATAATAATTTTTCTTTTACGTACGTGGCATCATTTAGATTAGTCGATGGAATTGACATTTTATGATTTGTAGTCTGTACCAACTTCAAGCTGTCTGCTGGGCAATTAATAGATATAATTATTTTAAATTGTAGAATTAATTAATATATTTTAATAATAAAACTTTTGATTTAAATATTATTTTAAGTAAGGAATTAATGTAAAACTTAATTTATTTCATAAATTTTCCGCCTCTACCATTATTTATCTATGTTGTTTTGATATCTATGATTTTTTACAAGCCAAAATCAGCTGTCATATGTCGAATTCAGTTTTCGTAATAGGTTATGCGAATTGCGAATTATTAAAAATAGTTGTAATTAAACTATTTAAAAACCTTCAAGTGAATAATAAAGACACTCATTATGTTTCTAACAAATGTGTTGCTTAAAAAAGCTAAAAGCAAGTCGGTCTCCACTTTGTAAAATTGTTCAGTTACTAATCTTTATATGTTATGGATTACATATTAATATTATTTTATTTCAGAAACATAATGGTGATGATGGAGAGTATGGTTTCGGGACATACATTCAATGCAATACGGGAGCGTCTGGCTGATAAGTTGGAACTTATTCGTTTTGATCCATACAGTAAGTACAATTGTATAGGTTTTTCATATCAAATTCGTATTTTTACCTGCCATATTCACAATTTCACAATGGTCTCAGGAAGTGGATTAATGTTAATGATTTTAAAATTTTCAATCTATTATGTACTCTACAGTGGCTTTAGAGAAGTCTATAATAATATCAGTTTTAATAATATTTATCAATGAATATTTAAAGAGCAAAGAAATGAAAATTAAATATTTCATTTCCCCCAATGACAATCAACCCACAACCTGTTGCATTTGAAGTCACACATTTTGGTCTCTGTGTCACTACTAGCCTTGATATTTACTTTCTGTTTACAAAAATTAGAAAGAATATTTGTTTGGAATTAATATTCTGAAAAATTGATTATATCTTACTTATTATTGACAATGGCTGACATTATTTTATATTAGGATATTTTAATTTTAACAAAGATAAATTTCTAAAATTCTATTTTCTTATTATGTATTGCAATATACTACTTCAAAGTTAGTTTAGTTTCTCTTCCTTTTTTAGCCTCACATAGCAGGGTAGGCAGAGGGTTCCGTTTTAAACTTGCATGCCTTGTTACCAGAGTTATTAAATAAAATATTAAATAATTCATTTCCCCAAGTGGGAATATAAACAACAACCATCACATTTTCAGTTACACCCTTGTGTTGTCAGGCCACAACAGCGCTTAGTCTATATAAATATTTCACTTATATATTAGCTTTACACTGTATCCTGCACACAGCAGGGTAGACAGAGAAATTAGTGTTAAGATAGTCCTCTCCTCATTTTTCACCGAATTCTGGAGGCATTGCATGTTGAGTGGCTCAAACTCAACTCTGCGCTTTGCTTCAGCATCAGAGCAAACAAATGAAATTAAAATTTTAAACAAATATTACAAGTATTTCCTCAAGTGGGGGTTGGACTCATGACCAGTTGCGTTTTCACTCACACATTTGAGCCCCTACGCCGGAATTGGCATTATATTTCAGTTTTTGTGTAGTTATAAATAAGATTTTCTTTTATACTCCAATCAGTAGTTTGTTATATTAGTGTGTTCTACCAATATTTTTAGACAAATTATCTAAAACATTTATTTTTAATGAAATTGTAATATTTTGTAAAATTAAAAAATTCCACATAAATAAAATATTAGTAAATAATTTATTCCCTTGAGTAGGGATTGAACCGACAACCTTTGCATTACAGTGTACCCTTGTGTCCATGCTCCACTATAGTCTATGTATTTATGTTTTTTTTTATTTATTTACATATATGTAACATTTTCCAGTTCAACATGAGAGTTTATACAAAGAGAAGAAGAAAATTAGAAGCATAAAATGAATCCAAATAACAGGCCAAACAATATAATTAGTAAATAGGTTAGTGAATAAAAAAACTTTAAATTATAAATAATATTTTAATTGTACTTTAAAATCAATAAAATCTTTGGGTTACAATGTTGTTTTATTACTAATAATAAAATTATTTTAAGTACTGTAAATATTACTCCATCATAATTATATGAAATGGTGATATATTGAATTATATGTAATAGGAAAGATGTCATATTTGATGGTTGTGGGTTTGATACCCATTCAGGGGAATAAAATGCACTCACTTAAGGAAATGTGCGGCGATATTTTCCGCCACTTACCACGGAAAGTGCGTGTATATTTATTCATTTATATTTTGACTATATAATATGAAAGTTTGTCTATAGTAAATAAATGATTTTATTTGTATATGAAATCGTCATTTTTTATATTAATTAAGTTTTACATATAATTCAATATATAACTATATAGTTATATTACACAATATAATAATAAATTTAGAATATATGCTTTACTTCTTCATACTTACTCTATGTAGGATTATAGGTTTAATACCGTGAGGTTTTCGAAAAGTGCTCTTAACATTAATAAATCATACAAATAGATTCATAATTGAAACATTTTTATCAATATTTAAATTTTTGTTTAATCAATATTTTTTTTATTTTATAGAAGTGTCATGTAAATATTCTATCAAAGATCAATTTTGGACTGTACTTTGCCGATTTAAATATATATATATTATTGGTATTATTAAAAATATATATATATATACTATACTATATAAAATATTTATAATATAAATAAATCTTGGTTACTCTGAAGAATTATATATTATAATTTTCTTCTCAGGCAACAAAGTGCGGCGTTGAGTTCCGACATTCTACGCGCAATATTTCGAAAATTGGACGAAATCTGAGAAAATAAGTACGATATACTGCGTGAAGCTAAAAGAAATGTTAGAAAAATTAACAAATTATACCAGAAATAAAAAACTTATTTTATTGTTTTTCTGACCCAACTAAATCTGCAATGAACAGTCCATAACATTTTTTTTAGACTTTCTATAGAAATAACTAAATAACTTACATCTAAAGATAATCATATATTAAATACTTAAAAGTACTCTCACTATTTTTTTATACTATCAAATACTAATTATAATAATAATAATGATTAGATTTATAATAAAATTTAAAGATTTATATCAACGAGTTACACAAACTTTTTATTTGACATTACACAAAAGAATTTATTATTTGACATTAATTGTTTTTTAAAATAATACACAGTTGTTAATATAGCTTATTTATAAAATTGACTAGAATTCTGTAAGATAATTTATTTATATATTATTATTATATGTATTTAAAGAGTTTCTTCAAATATTATTAAAAATAAAATTTAATATTATTTCGAAAAAAAATAAACAGTGGCACTGTTTAATTTGTTTCTTAAAATAATTTAAAGGGAAAAATAATTATTAACATGCGTGAATATGACAACTTATATATTTAGTTACTATATATATTTAGAGTGCTTATATATATATATTAAAAATATTTAATTAAAACTGCACTCTAAGTCACAAATTAGCATTTAAGTGTCATTAAGTTTGTATTAATATTTATACATACATTTATACAATATTTTTTTTATTATTAAAAAAATAATATTATCAATATGAAATATAATTATAGTATAAACACAAATATAATCAAAAAATATAAACACAGATCATATATTAAGATTATATAAAATAAGATGGTTAATCTAATTATTAAAATATTGACATTATAAAGAGTCTAAAACACAATTACAATTTAATTGTAATTATAATTTTAAATATACTTTCTTTGGCTCATTTATATATAATTGTTTATAGATATAGTTATTTACAATATGGCGGAAGGTGAATAAGTATAATTTTGGTCCACTACTAAATTAATGGTTAAAGTTTCCTATTGAATTTAAAAAATAAAAATAGGGAATGTAAATAGCGTTAAGTATAGATTACTTATATTAAAATATTTGCCAACAGTACATAAGTTGGAATGAAACTTAAATATATAAAAGAAATTATGAACATATAAAAGGGATATATGGTCATTGAAGTAGAAGAACGGAATTGCTTAGGCACTACTGTTTCACCGCCTACCTTAATTTGAGGCATAAAACGCGAAATTAAAAAAAATATGTTTATTTTTAAAGATAAGATAGTTATAAAGGGTTTTTTTATAATTCTTTAAAATGAAGTTAGTATCCACCATAAGGAGACTATACATTACTTAAATAACAGTAAAATTATCATATAATTTGACAAGACATATTTTATATTGTTATTTTAAATGGTGTTTACAACAAATTAAAGTTAATATTATATGTTAAACAATATTTAAGTATAAATAATTATATTATGAATAGATTTCGAAAGGCCGAATAAATCACGTTTTTTTATTCTATTTCTTCAACAGTCGTTAATAATCGTTCCTTTATTCGTTTTTTGTAATAATATCACAAACGTTAGATTTTAATTTTACTAATTTAGAAAATAAATAAATATATCAATTACAATTATTACTATTATTAAAAAATATGTAGATTTTTTAATAATAATAATATTTATTTGTATAATTTTTGCAAATTAAATAAAGAATATAATTTGAATACTAAAAACTCACTATAATATTAGAAAGGGAAATATCACTTACATAATAATAATAATATAAATTGCTTTTAATAATAATTATTATTATTAAAAATGATCATAATACACAATAATAATATTAAATGTATTAATTATAATAAAAGTTAATTTAAAACTTTAAATTTAAGAGTAATTATATCAGATAGCTTAATAATAACCTTTTAATTATTTTTAATAGCTTATCTATAATATTTTGATAATAATTTATTTTAAATATAAATAAGGCTTAGTTGTTATTTTACTGAGCCAAAGGTCACATATTCAATTCCACAAGCAGCACATTTTTTTAGCTTAGTGATTAAAAATAATATTAATACACACTTTAAAAACTGCATAAACACAATGTTTTTTTTTTGTAAGAATATTTTATTTTTTGGTCTGCGAAATGTCAGAAGAAATTATACAATTATGTTTTTTTTCTGAGACACATTTATCATTTATCATATTACTATAATTAAAAACTATTCAGAAAACAAGATTTATATTATTTTAAATATGTGTATCATTGCAACAAAATATATAAGTATTCTGCTATATTGAAGAATATTTATTTGAACTTAATTTTAGGAACGCTTAAGCAAATATTTGTATAGTAATAACTATTTATAAATAAGATGCTGCACATTATTTCAAATATACATATGTATACATACATATATAATTTTTATTATATATTAATCAATTATGCAAAAAATATGCAATATAATTTAGTGATAGATTCACATAATTTACAAGATATTTTAAAAGAAGTAAATACATCCATTCATTCTTAATATTATTTATAATAAAATTAAATAATTTAAATATACATTAAAATTAAATTATGGGTGTAGTTTATGTATTGTAAGTATATATTTCGCATACTTAAATTCAACTATGTCATTGTTTTTATAGAACGAACAGGTTAGTGAATAATATTGCAAAAAAAAAACAGATGGCATCTGAGTCAAGTTATTTGGACACTATTAATAAAAATATATATTTAGTGTGTTTATTAGTTTCAATTATAATACAGGAAATATTAAAACACCTTCAATAAAATTGTAACACTATAAAATTGAATAATATTACTCAATTCAATGTTCTATAGTCACAGATATGACATATGTATATATAACCACAAAAACTAAAAAATGAACTAAATTAATAAATACAGTTTTCATATAACCATATAACTAAAATATTCACATGCTCACTCACTGCGGAAGTCATTTGCTCCAATGCTGGATGTATGTAGGGATGTATATATGTATAATCTCCAAAATTAAAAATAAATATAGTTACTATATAACTAAACTTGTCACTGTGTTCACTCACTCACTCACCGCGCAAGTCATTTGCTCCAATAGAGGAGCTATGTCGGGATACTTTCATGCAAAAAACTCTGTCTTGCTGGCCATCTCGAATTCTGATTCCTCCATCTTGTACATTTCGATTAGCTGAAATTTTTTATTTTTTATATTTAGTACTAGCGTCAAAATCGCGGCTTCACCTGCTTAAACTTATTGTTATATTATAGCCAAATTATACACAATCTCATAAAATATTGTCAGCTTGACGCTGTATCCCGCGCCCAATATAAAAAAAATATTTCATTTCCTCGAGTGGAGATCGAACCCACAACCGTCGAGTTACAGTCACACCCTTGTTGCCAGTAAAAAAACTACTTACGTTATCAATATCCTTAGAGAGCTCCTCCATTTGCTTATCATGAGTTGCTTTAAGCTTGTCCTTCTCGCGGTTCTGTTTGATTGTCTGGTTCTGGTAATTATTAAAAAAACATACAAAATTAATAACAATAAAATAATAAAATTGAGAACGGAGTGAAAGAAAAAGTAGACTTGTAACAAATCATTTTAATATATAGAAAACAAAAAATATATAAACGCAGGGGTTATGCGACGTGGCGCAGGGACAGAAACGTTCGACTGTAAGCGCCACAGGTTGTGAAGAATTCCCTTTTTCTTTCCATTCTCAGATTCCTTTTGCCTACCATGCTGTACGCGTTTGAATATAAAAATAAATATACTGACTCAACTCTATAAAATATCACAAAAACTCACTTTACGTTCATCCATAAACTTCTTAGTGTTATTCTGTTTCTTCTCTCTCAAACGACGGTCCTTTTCTTGCTTTGTTTTAAGTGTCTTATCGTTGGCGACCTCCTTGCTGGTCTCCACGCTGATTTTGGCTTGCCTTGTGTTCATTTCTTTTAGTTCACTGAAATAATATATAAAATATTGTTTTAGAAGTTTAAGACTATAAAATATGTAGTTATGACTTAATAATTAGAAAATCGTTAAAATTTTATTTTCTTTCTAAAGTATCTGGGAGTTATCATTATAGCTTAAATTTAATATTACACTTCAAACGCGCTTCCTTTTATTAAATTACAATTACCTAGCTCTGAGACAACAAGTACTGGGGGAGGAGTTTATAAGTAATCATCGTCACCTTCTTTAATCTTTTAAGGTTAATCGTACAATTTATACAAGGCAAACACTACTAATCAGCAGTAGATTCACTTTATCTATTATTTTTACAGTACGGTCAGCGAGTCATGGCCGTGAGGTTAGGCTTCCTGAACTATTGTGCATTGTACGTTTGGGAAGAAAATAATCAAAAGAAAGGAAAACTTCTGAAATCAAATCTGCGCAGCCATTCATAACTAATTTCAACGACAACAACAACTTTTTGAGCGCAATGTCGCGGCCACCTTTAAGAATAACTAAATCAATTCTATAATTACAAGTAGTCATCAGTGGAACTCATTAGGAAGCAGGCACTCAACGTAGCTAGAAATATCAAATTGTCAGAGAAACACTAGCGATGTTTTTTTGTTTTATTCAAATCTCACTGGCTCCTCAAGTGGGGAACGGAAGGCCCCTAATGGAAACGGAGTATCTTAATACTAGGTTCCCAAGTTTCCTTTGGCTACCCTGGTACATACGAGTTAAAGCACAATCCTAGAAAAACTCTGGCTCGCTTTTTTGTCTTTAAAGTTCGAACTCGATACTCTTGAAGATTTATCAAGTCAGCAGTCATAAGTAGTGACTAAGCACTAAGCATCGACTCACCGCTCGTGTTTGCCCTCGAGCTGCTTCATCTGCGCGAGCTGCGCCTGCTCGCAACACTTCTTGAGCAGGTCGCGCTGCTCGTGCAGGCGCGAGCTGGCCGCGGCGCACAGCTCCGCGCGCTGTCGCCGCACCAGCTCACCCCACGCCGTGGCCTGTTCGCCCACTAGCTGGCGGAACGTCGAGTCGTTGCTGAGCTGCTCCTTGCTGGAAGGTGGTTAGATTAGATTGTTAATAAAGGCCACCGTGGTGAAGTGGTAGTGTGACAAGTTTGTATTCAATGGTTATGGGTTCGACCATGCTGTGGTGTGCTATCTTACTAACTAATCGGTCGGTCGGTTGCTTAGCAGTAGCTCTTTACTGGAATATTTACTTATTATAACCAATTTTTGCATTTGAAAGGCCAACGAAAACACAAATCTGTATATAAGAGAGAAAAGCTTGAATTTTACATAAGAAAAAGTATACTTCTACGATATAATATGTAGATGTTAACTTTGTATGTAAACGAAGCGGGTCAATTATGTTAAAATAAATTAGAAATTTCAGGACAAAATAATATACAAATAAAAGCTCTCTGCCTACACGGATACGGAAAACACTCCTAAAAATAAACCAAAATATTGACACATGATACAAACAACAAAAATATTTATAACGAAAAATATGAAACTTCCTTTCCTGATACCACGAATCGATAAATTTATATTAATAAATATTGAAGTAATAATAATAAATCCCGACCAAACGTTCCGGGCTTTTCTGGTTCGGGCTGTATCAATAATACTTTAATGCATTTAGGAAAACTCGGTTGATGACGTCATTTGATCGTTAACTATAACGATATAGTTAGTTTCTGGTGAAGTATGAAAATTCTTAGAAATATTTTGACTGTGGTGTGGTGGTAGTATAAGGCCCTTTTTACCTATAATATATTTTGTTGAGTATAATGGTTATGAATTCAAATGTAGTTTGGGGGACAATTTATATTGTTATAATATAAGTATTTATTTTGAGGCCATCGTGCCGCAGGGGCTCAAGAGTGTGAGTGTAATGCGACCAGGGCCGGTTTTAGTACTACCGGCGCCCTGGGCGAAATTTTTTCGGCGCCCCCTAACTACATTTCAATAATATACAAAACAGAGAATGAGTACAACGAAATAACCATTAAAAAAAATTACAAAATCTAAGCTTTCTAGTTCTTCTAGCCTTTCTATCTGCGAACTCTTTTATTAAGCATTCAAAGTCTATATTTTCTGCAATTTTATTTTCAAAGTTGATAAATATTTCAATGACGATGATTGTTTTTTTTTTTTAGATATCAAAGACGACGTAGACTTTGTTTTTTTTTTTTTTCATCTTTGCGCAAAGCGCCCTGAACGGGCGCCCTTTTTATTCGGCGCCCCTGGGCGGTCGCTCAGGCTCCCCCTACCCTAACGCCGCTAGTGAATGCGACGATTGTGAAATCGATTCCCATTGGAGGGAATAATTATTTATTAATATTTTCATTTTTTTGCGGTGCTAAGGGCAAAGTTCGGTGTTGTGTTCCGCCACTCAACATGCAGTGCCTAGAAATATACTTCGGAAAGTGGGAAAGAAGTATCGTAACACTAACTTTCTTCTCTGCCTATCCTGCTATATTCGGGGTATAGCGTGAAGCTAATATATAAAACCACCTTCAGGCTGTATCCTGCACACTGCATGGTAAGCACAAGGAAAAATTTTCTCTGCTTACCCCGCAATAGAGAGTGAATATAAAAAAAAAGGAAACAACATAACTTACTTCTTTCCCTTAATCATCTTCTCGAGAGCGGCACACTGCTGCTTCTGCAGCGTCATCTTCTCTTTGGCGTGGCGTTTCTTCATTGCTTCTAGATCTTTCTGTTGTTTACGACCGGTTTTGACGAAGCCCTTCTCCTTTTGTAGACTTTCGACTGTTATTGGCTCGAAGACTAGAGGCTCTGTTGAATGATTTAATAAATAAGTATATAAAACGTATTGTTTCATTATGTTTAGGTATTTAATTTATACAAACTCCTTACACTTTAAAATATTATATTGTGATCTTTGTCTCGTTACCAGTACTCGTGCGGGAATCGAACCCACAACCTGTCGCGTTAACAATCGCACACTTGTGCCCCTGCGCCACGATTGGCCTCTTTATTATTAATGCAGTAAATTTTGATGTTTTCTATATATACATTTTTCTATATTTTTGTAAAGAAAAGAACAAACTAAACGTAATGACGCATCACTTCGTATTCCTGTTTTCATTCAAAAACATATTTTTTACTAATGTTGGCAAATGTAAATAGAATAATATACCTAACAAGTTTTTTTTTTTTTTTTACTGTTACTATTTTGATACTGTTAAATAATTAAACCGAACAAAAGATCTTGAGTGTGAGTTATTCTAGATCGGCAATTTTTTCTTCCTTTCTTCAATTATTCAATGCATTAGGGTAACTAACGAATATTTCTAACGTACTAAAAATCAATGTTCACCTAGAAGACACCCAAGGTATCTTAAGAAACCCTAACCATACCTTGGTAACCATAACTTGGATAGGTCACCGAAAATAGTACTGATTGATATGTAAACGTAATTATTAGAAATATCCGGAGTTACTGGAATGTAACTTAGTTAAATATGTATATATATACTAATTAAATAGATAAGATTGTTTCTCGTTATATAGAACATCTTCGGAATTAAACTTAGAAGAGGTGCACAGATTAAAATCGAGCTTTGTTTTTATATAAAACTTAACATAGAAATATCTTAAACTAAAGGCTATAGAAACAGCTACATTACCCATATTTGCAATACACTTCCACATTATACATACATATATTTTACAGCACTCACTTTTAATCATATACTTTAAATTAAAAAAACAAAAAGCATATTAATTTAAAATTAAAACAACTATATTTAAATTGGGTGAACGTTTGTTTGGCTTGACTGTTGGTAATGTAGTGTGGACGGTAGACGCGTAAGGCCAATCGACTTCACTCAATATCTATAGCTGTATGAGAAAACCACTGGAGTCTGTGGTACACGAGATGAGTAGAGACGATTTTATAGAGGAATGTTTTTTTTTGTTTCAGAAACAGTTTTTTATTCTCCACTTTCTGAAACTCAACTATGTAGTGGCAGTTTAGAAGTTTAAATGATAGCTTCATCATCTCAAATTATTCAAATTATCGAGTAATATGCGTCTTCTACATAGATACAATGGTTTGTTATTAACCATCCAAAAGATTTGTTTAAAAAGGTTAATTCACTTTTTAAATTATAAAAATGGAGAATCTCAATTTAAAATATTCATTTATCGCGCAGCGGGAAAGAGACCCATTATGAATTCAATCTTCGATCGAGTAACACCAAATGTCATTAGGCAATATCTTGAAACCTGGCGGAGAGTGGAGAACGGAATGGCAGTAAATGATCTGTAAAATCCATTCATTGTCGCATTTATTTATAACTTTCCAACTAATCATTGCATAAGTTTCTAAAGTAAAATTTATTTGAATTCGTTACTTAACAGCGAAATAAAAAGAAAAAAAAATCATGGCTTCCGGCTAGTTAAATTTTAAAATTTAAAAAATCTATCCGCTGCCGCTTTCATTTACACCACTTCCATAAAGTTGTTCCAAAAATATCGCTGTCATAGCGGCGCATTAGCCGGAGAATGTTCGTTTCAGTATAAATTATGAATTTCGCTTCTATTTACGTTTTTCATAATATAAACATTTGAGCTCACCTCTGTACTAAATTGTTTGAATTGCAGGTTAAAATGTAGAGTAGTAGAATTTAGTGTATTAGACGTGGTTAGTGAGTACAAATCTCGTACGAGATACGAGACTTAGAGGGAGAGAGAGAGAGAGCTCTGTGTTATATCACTTTGTCCTTCATGTTCCGCTTGAAAAGCGACATTGACTCCGTAAACCAAAATATTGTTTCTCCTTGAAATTTGATTATATTTGGACTAACCTTTTAGGAAGTCATCGTTGCACACTAGCAAGGTCTGACTGTAAGCGCGACTGCTGTGGGTTTGATAACGTTCAAGGGGATGATAACATTTATCTACTACAGAGAAATTGCGGCGTTGAATTGAACAGAAAATTCAATGTCTCTAAAATCGGGCAGTGGTGGGAATTGGATGAAACGGAGTATCTTAACGTCACTTGGTTCCCTCTGCCTACCCTGGTATGCAGGAAAAAGGCTGACGCTGCGTATTTGGACTAAATATAAATTTAGCGAGTTGGATTTTGAACACATTACCAATTTTTCTTACGATAACTAGTTAAAAAAAAATAAACAAAAGAATTTTCCTAAATTCTTCTTTAAAGCAAACCCCTACACAAAATGTATTACGGTTATCCCGTTACATACTCTTATATGTATGCAATAAATATTTATATTGCGGACTAATATATCCCACCAACCCGACATACTTTAAACAGAACTACTCGAGTTTATTTAGATGATGTTGATGCATGTTATATTTTAAGAAAGTACTTTGGGAAATTGTATTGAATTGAGTTTGGGAGTTCATTCATAGAGACTAGAGAAAAAATTCTTAGTAATGTATATTAATATTTTAATACTGAAGTGTTTGGTTGATCGCGCTTACCTCAGGAAGCACAAGTTCGAATGGACTTGTGCTTCGGCTTGTGTTGTGGGGCCTGGATTTTAGCTTTGAAGATACATACATGTTCGTGTAAAGTTTTTATTTAATTTTCAATGCGACTACTTTATGGAATAACTACCAAACCAACAAAGAGTTCATAACTAGAACTTTAAAACAGCAACTGTATGTAGTTACACTGTATGTAGTTAGACCGAGTTACAAAGAATATTATATAAATATTTACAAAACTTTATTTGTTTCACTCGTTATTTACATTTAACTTTTACTGCAAATTTTTGCATAAACTCAGATTTTATATAGTTATTCAATTTCCCGCCCTAGTAACACGTGAGTATCGTCACTGATATTCATATTCTAATGTATTAATACTAAGAAGAAATATATTATCAAATTAAATTACAGACCACATGTGTTTAATTTAACAAAAAATAATAATATAAAAAGAACACTAGGTTCACATACACTCGAGTTATTCGGCTGTATAATAGCATCATCATTCCAGCTTTTAGTACGCGTATTGCTGGACTCCTAGACCTTTGCCACGATCCTGACCTGGTATGCCTACTGAGCGTCGTCCGGTTCTTATCATTCGGATATAATATGTGATACAACAATAAAAAAAAACTTTCTTCTAACTCACCTTCTTTCTTCTCCTCCGGTTTCTTCTCCGGAGCACTTTCTTCGATACCCATTTGTTTCATGTTGTCTGTACGTTCTTTGGCCGCGCCCATGAACGCGCGAGGATCCGACAGGGCCGCCATGAAATCTGTATAAAACATATTTATTAGGAGAAATAGTCCCTTTTTTAAGAATGTGGTATTTATTCTGAGGTGGATTAAATTATGAAACGACATTTAAATAAAAACGCGTCAATAACAAGTTTTCCAACTCTCGCTCACGGAGAGTTCCGAGGGCTCCGTACCAATTTCATGGTTGTGATTCAATGGGAAGTACAACCAATAAAAAAATATTTTTATAAGTAGTATTTCTCATTTACTTATGAACTTAGAAGTTTAATTTCTTCTGTATCCCAAAGGATTGTAGCCTTGGATATTTGATGTTAATTTCTGCTTAATAAGTTCACATGATCTTAAGAAAAATGGTCTTGAAAGAAAGAACGACAGACAGAGACTTGGAAAACAAAGTGATCTTATTTGGTTTTGAAGTACGGAACATCGAAAAGTTAGCATTAGCTCTCAAAGATATATTGCTTAAATGAAATTGTATCAAAGGTTAAAGCTACTTAAAAAAAGTGCCAAGAACTGAGTCCTACCTTCAAATCCATCCGGTACGTAGATCTTAAGCTCAATATTACAGAACAACATAGGCAAAGACATGGGGAAGTTAGCTTCAGTTCTTAGAGATATATGTCTATAGCCAGCTTGGAGACCGTCGAGTGGTAGAATCCTTTGACCGAGTAGTTTACCGTTTTCATCATAAACACCGAAACGAAGTACCGCTAAGTCTGGGAGTACTACCTGTTTTATGTTAAAATATTAAGAATGTTAATAAAAAATAAGTAAATAAAAGATAAAGAAAGAGAATAATTAATTCCCTAAAAACGTGGAAATGAACTCGCAATCATCGCGTCTAAAGTCAAACACTGTGCCGCTGCACCACGACAGCCTTTAGTTTTTCTACATTTGGATAATTTTAGTAAATAACAATCATGTTGTCGCAGTGGTACACTGTCGCGATTGTTGTAAGTTTAATCCATTTTTTTTAATATTTAAATTATTTCCGTTACATTTCGTCACATCACTCAACATATACTATCTTCAAAATAACCATCGAAAAAGAAAAAAGAAAATAAAATACTAATATTATCTCACCTTTCTGAACAAAAATGGTTCTTCGTTGTAAACGGGGTTCAATCCGTTCGCGGGGACCATTCTTGTACGGAACTCTTTACGGATGGTATCGGAGGGAAGCCCGTACATATCCACTTCGACGTACGTACCAACTTTCTTATCTGATAAGAACTGACCGGCTATCACCTGAGGAGATAAGGGTTGTTGATAAGCGAAAACAAAGAGATTTTTAGGTTTTAAATCTTAACTAAACTAAAATCTTTCATTTTGAATAACTATTTGAAATTGAGAAATGAGAGACTTAGAAATGCATTGTGTAAACTACATAATTTTGTTTATCATTATGTTTTTTTCCATTGCTTTTCTTTATATATACCAACAAGATCATTGCATATTTAATTGTAATAAAAAAAAGAAACAAATTTAAATTCTCTTCAAGAGTCACCTAATGATGCTATTACGTCCTCTGATAAGCCGCTCTTCCAAAGTCGGTATCTACTCGAAGACAAATTTTCTATTTAAAATTATCTTCTCTATTTAGCTTGCTAATAAAAAAAAATCCTTTAAAAAATAAAACAATACTAAAACCTCCAAACAATCGAACCGCCACCAACCTGTACAGCGCACTGAGCCGCAATCACTCCGTCCACGGGCGCGTCGGCGAATGGATCAAAACTTTTATCAGCTCGTCTCATGAAGTCAGGTTTCAGAAGATACCCACAGTTCCCGTTGTATTCAAACTTTCCTTGGTTTAGTTGCATTGGAAGATCTGAGGTTTGGAAGTTTAGGGAGACCATTTGACAGCCAGCGTTCCAAAATACCTAGGAAGTATAAGATACGTATTTATTTTCTTATTGTAAGCCTACTAATAATTGATACCATTCACCAAACAAATTCGACAAAATAAAATAAATTTATTTAATAAACAAAATGCAAATTTAAACATAAATAATATCGTAGTTCGATAGCGATAAATAATTTTATCAATTATATTATAGTTAATTGTTCTATAGTGCCGCCGACATTACTGAACTTTTGGGCACTGTTCTCTCGGCGAAAAAATACTGTAATCAATTCTACAGCCATCTATAGCTAACTTCAGAAACGGCCACGACTAGACGACTGTACTCTTATATTAAAAAAATGTCAACTCACCTGTGGCATATAATTAGAAGAATCAGCCCTAGTTCCTTTAGGATATATACGAGACATTTGTCTCTTGTTGTAATTAACGAAATCTATCGCTTGGGACTTTAAATAGTTCATTCCGGTGGTTTCCGCGAAGGAAGACATGTTGTGATGGATGTTGCGTTCTGTGGAGAAACATTAAAGAAGACGATATTAGGTATTTACATGCAATAAGACGAATAATAATATATGTTGTTTGTATATACCATAACTCTTTCATATACATTAGAAAATTAAGATATATGAGTACATTTATTTTGTTGGAATGATGTTGTTATATAATTAAATAATTAGTGAAAAAAACACATTAGGCTTAGAACCCACGCCTCTTGTTTACCGGCCAAGTGCCATAAGTTATTATAAAACTAGTTCTTCATTTTCCAAAGACACAAAAACTAAGCTGGGTGTTTGTATATTTTACATTTCATAACTCACTCTCAGCCTCCTCGAAGCTCTGGAACTTGATGGGTTGAGCATAGTTCACCATGGAGGATAGCCAGGGATGGACGTTCGTGGTGGAGCCCGTATACTGTACTGGTGGTGGTGCATCGCCTTCAGCACCAGCTGGCGCTTCGGCTACTATTTCTTCTGGCTGTTGGAAAATAACAGGGTGTGACGTTTTTTATTAGGGTATTTTACTTTATATGAAAAAATAAATAATAAAATATACAGTTAAGATGACTTAGGTAGTAAGAATTTTGTTTATTATAAAAATGTATGGAACATGTGCACTGTCCAGATTGACATTAAAAAGAAAAAGTGTTAATTTTCTTGCCGGGTCTTCTTAGCAGAACTGCCTTCCGAGCCGGTGGTAGTTTTATTTAATCAAAATTCTAATTGAATAAATAATATTATGAATAAGAATTTTTCGAAAAAATTTGCAATACCAGATTACTATTATACAGTACAGTCACCGTGTCGCGATTATAGAAATTCTATCTGTTTAGTCTACAGTTAACAATAGTTGCGAACGGAGTGTCTCAACACTAGGTTTTCTCTGCCTACCCGGCTGTGTGCGGAATACAGGGTGAAGGTGATTTTTTTGATTTACCTATAGTTAACTTCAGGACGGCCACGTCGACCTTCGTCGACCACACTGTACTTTAGTATTCGTACCTTTTTCTCCGGTATTGCTACAGCTGAAGCGTCTTCCTTCACTTCATCCTCAATAACAAACTGCCCTTGACGGAACAATTCTAACTCCTGTTTTTCCACTTCCGTCTTTAAACGCTTATTTTTTATCATAATTTTGCGTTTTAGGAGGCAGGGTGGTGGCAATGGCTGGCCTGGTTCCAACTGGAATTGGATATTATAAAATTTATACGAAGATAGGAAATAAAGGTACAAAGTTATAGATTGTTATTAAAGTAGGATTTAAAAAAACCAATTCATTTACAGTATCAAAGGAATCTTATTTATAAGTTTACATATTATTATTGTCAATTCTAAGTACAATTTAAAATGTAGAAGGTAAAAATTATCAACATTAAAAAATTACATCAATTATTTCTTTTAGCTTTTTTACTTAAATAGATTGTAATAGTTTTATAATTATGATTTACAATAATAGATCAATAAGACGACACTTACAGGATAATCCGGCAATGGTTCCTTCATCAGCAAGTCGCCAAGGATTTCATCGCAGTATTTTGCCAGCTTATATTGCTGAGCCTTACAACAATGGTTTTCAAAGGACAATATGACGGGATAGTCAGAAGCTACAAAGGCTGTATCCCTTAGAGCGTATATGACATCTTTGAATAAGATATCTGTGCACATTGCCATCCCGTGGGTTATTATTGGCTCTTCATCTTCGCCCTTCCCATCCCAGCAGTCCAGTTCTACGCATCTGTTGTGTTGGGTGGGAAAATAGAAACATGTACTATAAAGCTGAAGAGCTTGATTTAACAAAGCAACCCACCAGATACTTGAAGGTTTAAATATTTTTTTTTGTATCATGTGTCATATTGGAGTGTAAACCTGCTAACAGCCTATTAAGCAAATTATCGAGACAAAAAAAATGCATTTAAATGTATTTCATAATTTCGAAAACAAATTAGTTCTCTCTACTATAACAAACACTATAAAAGTCGATTTTGTGAAATGAACATAACGAAAAAACAAAAAAAAACTTTAAGGCGACGATATACAACTTTTAGTTACTTCCATTTGACTACACAGGTGTAGCCGGAGGTAAAATTTAGTGTATAATACTGTAACTCACCGACATCCAGCAAGTAAGACCTGTCGATACATTTCAACAGAACTTTTCCCACCGAACTGCCTTCCAGATAAATATGTGTTATGAGAGGAATTGATATAATAATGTGACAGAGGCTGGTCCATCTCCATGTAGAAGTCCAATCGATCGAGGAACACTGGTGCGTTCTCGTCTGACATTAGGTATCTGACTAGACCGTCTTTCGTGAGGCATTCTGAAAAAGATGAAATATTCTTGTTAAATTTGTTTAAAGTCATTTTCATGCTGTATGCAGAGGCAGAGGGAACTTAGTGTAGTCCGTTCCTTACACACTGTCTAGTTTTCGAGATTTTGAGCGTTGAATGGTGATGTCAACACTACGCTTTGATCTTTTACAATAGTTTTACAATAGAGAGCATTAAATAATTAAATCCCGCCCCGAGAGGAATTCGATTCCATTTGCATAATAAATATTTAAGCGTTTCTCACCTTGTCACGTTATTCTTTACTATTATCATACACAATCACAACAGTTATAAAATTCAGTAAAAATCAAATACTTAGAATCTATATTACGCATATATACTAATAAATAAAAATATTTTCTAATTTGACATGCAATTTATTCTGCCATGTTAATAACAACCGTCGTCGCTACGCGACCGCGTTCGTTACCGCCTCATCTTGATATTCATCCTTATGAAAATAAATATAATAGTCATTTTTAGCATTTCATCTAGATTGAAATTATATTTCTATAGA
This sequence comes from Heliconius melpomene melpomene, assembly GCA_000313835.2. Classification (NCBI taxonomy): domain Eukaryota; kingdom Metazoa; phylum Arthropoda; class Insecta; order Lepidoptera; family Nymphalidae; genus Heliconius; species Heliconius melpomene. The sequence goes on along the minus strand of HE671319.1, from coordinate 396,936 downwards.
AATTATATTCTTATATTTCAAGTAGGCGTAGCCGCGTCCGGGTCCGCTAGTTGTATAATATAGACGCTACTCACTAGCATTTTTGGCTTCTTCCTCCTGTTCGTAGTCTGTGATAATTTCTATGGCTCTCTTATCATCGTAGAGTGGATACAAGATTTCGTTAAGACGTGGATCTCTTTGCTTCTCGTTAAGGAAGTTGACGAATTGCTCTAAATTGATTCTATCTGATTTGCCTTGAGTTCTGAAATAATATAATTTTGAAAACATAAATTATTAAGAATCCAAACGCGGCTTGGTCCGCGTAAATTTGTTATATTGTATTCTAATTATACAAAACTTTTACATAAATTGTAGCTTATGTGTTATTCTGATGTAAAATTTTATCTAAATCTGTTTCATCACATTTAAGTATAGCGCTACATCCAGAAATACATATATATTTATTTGAAGCCTCAAAGCGGAAAGTGGTGAAAACCTTGTTATGTGCGAGATATAGCTTGAATATAAAAAAAATTAAGAACATATTATCAAAATTCCTACAAAACTTTAAATATTTTTCTTTCAAAATCAATGAATAGTCCATCCATTACTTACATGGTCCTGAAAAGCTCTTCAATATCGTTTCTGGGACAGATCTTGTGATATAAAGCATAAAATTTGTCAAACGTAAACGCCTCTCTCTCCATAGACTCGTTCTTGCCGGAAGGTAACCCGAGTTCCGATAGACATTGGTATACCAATTTTTCCGTTTTCCCCGAGGCGAATGTCTTGCTGATTACTTTGACAGGCACTTTGCCTTTTGAGTCGACGAGAAATGATAGTCGCATCCAACTGGAAATAGGTATAATACAGGTATAATCTAAAACGAAAACTGCACTGAGAATTATACAAATAAAAAAAATTACAGGCCGTCGTGGCCCAGGGGCACAAGGGTGTGACTGAAACGCGACAGTTGTGGGTTCGATCCTCACTCGAGAATGAATTATTATTTCTTAATATTTTCATTTCTTCGCTCTGGCACGAAGGCAAACGCCCAGCGAGTTCGTGCTAGAGTGAGTTCGGCCACTTAACACGCAATGCTTTGAAAAATTCCGCAGAAAGTGAGAAACGGAGTGTGTTATCACTATGTTCCCTCTGACTGCCCTGCTGGATGCGGGATACAGCATGAAACTGACATACACCATGAACCTGAAAAAAAATTGTATGTATTGAAAGCCAGTGTGTTTTAGTGTAAAGCATACTTACAAAAGCAAAATAATAAAAAGCATTTCTTTAAAATTTGAAATTTCAATACAAAAACACTAGAAAAATATTTTTTATAATATAAGAAAAATATTGGCTAAATTTACATATGAAAATATAACAAAATATATTCGTGCTTCATACAAAAATGACATTAAAATGTAAACACAAGTGACGATAGAGATATTCCCATACCAAATATATTCACTTCGACAAAATGGTAATGTTATTTCGAGCTCGCTCAAGTCTCCAATTGACTTGGTAATCTAATATCATACGATATTCATCAGTGGCTTTAGAAACTAAGTTTATTATATAAATCTCTTAGTATATACATATTTCTCTTTTTTTTTCAGTTTTATGCTATCCCAGTTTAGCAGAGTAAAGCAGAGCCGTCGTGGCGCAGAGGCCCAAGCTTCGATTAGGATTCGATTCCCCTCGGGGCAATGCAATATGTAATATTCTTGCCTTAATTCCCATTGTGTGTCTTAATAGTATGTTCTCAACGTTTATGTTAAGTAGCGGAACTAAACGCTACGCTTTACCACGACATTAGAGCGAAGAAACGAAAGCACGACAGCGTCACAACTGGCGTCAACTTCGCCTCTTGATATAAGAGATACTTACTAAATTTTATATTATGATAAATGGACACATGCTCTCTACTAAAGGATCTAAATGGCAAACCAAGCTTAAAAATATGCAATAAAAAAACCATAAAACTTTTACAATTTTTTTAACTTTACAAACTAAAGTTAGACACCCTAAGAATAGTCTAGCTCATACTTTATTGCTATGTTGATCGAGCACATTAGGTAAGATTTATTATAGTTTAATAAAAGTTCGTCTCGTCGTCTTATATGGAAGATAAATATTTTCTTTATTGCTTTATGAGTCCAAGTACGTGTTCTTGAGAGCGTACAGTACGATTGGCGAGTCGTGGCCGCTCTGAAGTTAGTTGCAGATTGTGCAGATTGATTTTACTATTTCTCTTAGTTTTGATTACTTTCTTGGAAAAGTTGGAACGAATGACTTCGGAGAGGAAACAACTAGGCTACCGTAGACCGTAGTGTACTTTCACAAGCAATGAAAGCCTTGGATTTGTTTAAAATGTCTTACAATATAATATTTTTGCTTTTTTTTCTTTGAATTAATGGTTCATTTGATACGAATCTTTGAGTTACGTTGTTGAGCATAAACGATATAAGGCGTCTATACTCTATGGGCAATATTTTGGAGGTCATTTTTACTAAAATTAATAAAACGCAACACAATAACGCAATGTCTTCAGAACTCGGACACTTCAGAAGTGTCTTAATGGGAACAAAATGTCTAACACTAGGTTCCCAGGTTCCCTCTGCCTACTCGCTATGGGCCAGATACAGCGTGAAGCTAAAAAAAATCTCGTATATATGTCTACCAAGAGAAAGATTGGTACTTTGTATAAGACATTATGTCTGTCGGAAATACCATTCGGAATTCTTTTTATGAAATAAAAAAGCACATTGCTTATAATAGTAGAATGAAGTATCAATTGATTACTAATTTTTTCACGTTCTAGCTAAACTAAGTAAAACTCATATTTTAAAACAACAAAATCTTAAAACTTACGAGGCCGTAGTAGCGTCGTACTGTAACGGGACGGTAGTGGGTTCGATCCCCACTCGAGGCAATGAATTATTAATAATTATTTTCATTTCCTCGCTCCGACACCATGGTAAAAGAATGGCGTTGAGTTCCGCCACTTAATACGCAATGTCTTGAAAAATTCGGTAGAATATGAGTCTCTCGACACTAGATTCCCTCTGCGTACTTTGCTACATGCGGGAAACAACGTGAAGCTGTCTGCTTTTTTTATTTTCTTATATAATATTATTTAACTAGCATCGTCTACTGTCGAGCTTCCATTACTCTACGTACTGTTTCATAAGACTTGTTCTGGGGCACACGTTGTTTATTTTGTTGTTGTGTGTGATAGCCCGGAGGGATTCTTTCCATACCTTCAAAAGTAAGCGAGTTTAGAAAATTTCAAGTTATTTTCATTAATATTATGTTTAAAACTTTTTTAACATCATATTTTTTTTGTATGAATTTAAAACGTATTATGTATTGGGTTCGTTTGTAATAAATAGTAAATCCTCGAATAACCATTTTCGTTATATGGTAATAATATAAGGTAATGTCATTAAAGGTTTTTATAAAGGACACCTTTTCCTCATACTTTTAAAAAAAATATTTAAAAGTACAAATTATTGACGAAATTGTCATCCAAGCAATGATCGCACAATAAAAATATTAAAAAAAATATATAGAACAGTTAAAAAAAACAACAAATTTAAATATGAAAATTAATAATTCATTTGAATGATAAAATATTTAAAATATATGCGTCCATAATATGCTAAATTTCCAAAACAAAAATGTTTTATTGAACCTCTGTTTCCACACACACAGTCGCCTTTCAATTTTATCAGCGGAAAGTTTTCGCTGAATCTACATATTTTGTTGGCAAATGAATAACGTGTACCGGGAGCATGTCAGGATATTCACTAGGGATGTATAGATGCATATATAATATATTTTTCCTTTTATATAGATACCTATAACACCGCTATATTCAATATTTAACGATATTACAAATGTAAGCAATCGGTATTTATGTTTGTTTAAGGTTTATATCATTTAAGCGTTAATTGACACAAATAATTGGAATAAAATAATAGTCTAAAGAGATTAAATGATCAAAAGCTTATCAAAGCTTAAAGTTATTTTTTCCTAAATGAAAAAACCTTTTATAACTGACAACCCTATTGTCAAATACGAAAACATTGTTTTAATAGTTAGTATTTGTTCCTGAAAATTGTACATATGATATACATACGTACTAGTATTTTAAAAACAATATTTATTTAGATTATTCTGCAGTTTTACAATATTATATAAATATAAATAATATTAATCTTCCATAAATATGAATATATAATTTAGGGACGATACCTACATGATTATTTTAAAAAAATGCGTTATTGTAAAACTATTTGGAGGTAGATACAAAAGGGTTGATACAAAAAAAAATCGTACGAAAAATATATCGTTATACAGTTTACAGTAACCCTTTGACGGTTCGTTGTTGAATATTTTCGCATGCAAAGCTGTTTTACATATAGAAATAGAAAGGCGTAGTTGTCCATTTGCAAATAATAAAATATTTTTTTTATATTTTATACATATACCGTGTTAAAAAAAACAAACTTAATGTTATATCACTCTGTTCTTTATAAATTAAATCATACCTTTCAACAAAGTCTCATGATAGTTGGTTTATTTAGATATTAAATATCATCACTCATTTGGTGCAACAATGACGTAATTGCGCTTTTTTAATGGAAACTTGTCACGTGTATATAGAAAGACTATTTGCAGACTTAGATTGCTTATCCTGGAACATAACAAATACGTCATTGTTGCCACAAATAAGCGACAAACGAGGTATCTACATAACTTAAGCTTTAAGTGTTGCTTTGATTATTTATAGATCTTTTCTATACAAGTAGATCAATAATAAAAATAATTTATTGTATTTTTTTTTGCTTCACGCTCTATCCCGTATACAGTGTGGTAAGTCCAGGAAACCTGGGAACCTTATTTCATCCCCCCGAGTACGAATCGAACCCACAACTTGTCGCTTTACAGTTGCACGCTTGTCCCAATACGCAACGACTGTCCTCTAAAAATTATTAATTATAATTAGCATTCGAAAAGTATTAAACAGAAATAAAATATAACAAATCCAAAATAAGCTTCATTAAGAATACATAAATTCATTTCATCGAATATTTCCACAAATCTACATACATACATACATACATACAAATAATCGTTGCCTCTATTATTGGAATTGCTAAAACAATCGATCTATTTATATTGTCTGTTGATCAGAATTCAGAAATCTGACATTAAAATCAAATATGAGTAAGTTATTCACCGTTTTCCCTACTGAAATATTCCAATTGCATATCGCGGTATTGTCGCTACAAAGGTCAAAGTTTGTGTATATTTCCGTTTCAAAAATTTTGGTAGTTTTGTAAAATTTAGTTTATGTCCTTTTATATATAAAATTATTTAGCGCAAAGTGGAGAACGGAGTGTTTTAACATTAGGTTCCCTCTGCCTACCCTGCAGTGTGCGGGATACAACGTGAAGATAAAATATTACACAAATATGTATATATTTTTAATTTTCGATCAGAATTAAACGCTAAAATCGATTAAATTATGAAAAAAAATATTAAAAAGTTATTGAAATAGCTTACATTGGGTAAAGTATTTCTGCAAAATGGTAAAAAGTAAAAGTAGCTCAACCTCAATTAACTTTATTTGCTGACATAATCACTTATGGAGCTGACAAAACTGAAAGCTTACACCAAGTTAAACATTTTAAATTAATGTTTGCAATGACATTTTACAAATTTTGCAAATATTTATTTCGCTCTTGTTAGATTAAAGTACTAATGGCAGTTTGATTTCTTTGCTGAATTGAAATTTTATGTTCAATTTTTTTAAATTTCAGCTTCGCGCTTATCCTTATCCTTTATGTACAACGGTAGACAAAGGGAGCCCAGTGTTAAGACACACCGGCCTCTACTTCACGCCCAATTCTGAAGACATCGCGCGTTGAGTGGTGGAACTCAACGCCGCTCTCTGCTTCGACATCAGAGCAAATAAAATTAAAATATTAAATATTTCATTTCCTCGGCTGGCAATTGAACCCACAACTGTTTACAGTCACGCATATGTGCCCCTGCGACACGATTAGTCTCTTAAACTAATATCTGCTTTTAGTTATAACTTGCATCATGAATACACTATAGTACATTCTCCTTCTCTTACATGACATTTGAATCTATTTTACATAGTCTGACAAAAAAAATTGAATAAAACTAATGGAATAAACAGAAAACAGACTGATATAACGAGTTCAATACTTTACTATATCAATATATTTACATACAAAACTGTACTTAAAATGCTTCATCTATTCTTAATTTATTTCACAAATGGACAACGTAATACAACACATGCATAAAAAACCATAACCATGCATATATGCCCAATCCCCATGCATAAGCACCATATAGTCCAGTGGCAGCACTTACTGCTTCTTGAGACAGGTCATGGGACACACGTTGTTCGCCTTCACATTGTGAGTTATCTTTCTGAGTCCTTGTAACCAAACCTTTGGTGAACGAAATTTAAGATTTTATACAATATTTCTTAAGTGTTTTCTTATATTTTTTTTTAATAATTCGTAATAAAAGTAATGGTAAGTAATGGTAGTTGAAAACATAAAAAGCAATTCAACAATAATTTAGTACTTTATATATTCCTTGCCAAATATATAAGGAATATCGTATTCATTTCATTAATTCATATTTTTGTTGAATCATCCAGTCATAAGTCAAAAAAACTCTTTCAAAGAGTCCTTAAAAATATATAGGTATTTTAAAATTTCCATACAAAATTATGTATCTTTACAAAATCATTTGTGACCTCATTTGAAATTCTTTATGAAATAAAATGTTACGTATAAATGTAAAGAGTATGTAAAATTATATCAACAATTATATTGTAGGGTTCATGTCGTCGCTTAAACAAACATAATTCTTATTCAAGAATCAAAAGAGAACGCAAATTATTATTATTATAAAAGAATACGCAAAATATAAGAAACTGGCTTTTACTATACTTTATGCTGAGATAAAATCGAAAATATTATTTATTATTAATTAATTATATTTTTTATGTATACGAAACACATTTATATTATTAATAATATTTTGACACGCTGTATGTTATTCCACACTTAGGGAAAAAAATATTTAAAGAAAAAGACGTATAAAAATCAACTAAAAGTAAATAAGTTGTAACAACAGTATAAGAATTTTGATGAGAAATAGTTAGTCAAGAACGTATAGCTTAGTGCTCAATCGGTTCGATTACCTAGAGGCGCGGGTTCGAATCCCACTAAGTAAAAAAAAATACGATGCTATTAAAAAAAAAGTACTATTTTGTACATTACCATGTTGTTTAAGTAATCAACATATATATACATACATTAGCAGTGTTGGCGTCCGGGCAGACCACGTGCTGGTAGTTTATATTGATATAGTCGGTGCCGCTGCATATAGTGAGCGACTTCTCTTCTAGGTTTTGGCCGTGCTTGTTCACTAAGTTGTTGCTAAGTTTGGCATCCTGAAATTAACATATATTAAATATCTTTTTTATTTTTAAAACGAAGGACTCCAGTAAAGCTATTAAAATTAAATAAAATAAAAAAAACACGACATCGTCGTTATTAGCTTCACGCTGCATCCCGCATTTAAGAGGTTCCCTCACTTTTTCTTGTTCTTCTTACATGAGCAGGGAAATATAAATAATTAATTACCCCAAATGATAATTGACGCTGCCCCACTGCGCCCAAAAGGTTAAAGGTTTATTCTTATCTAATTTATTATTATTAAATTGCTTTATTTACTATCTTCTATAAAAATGCTTAAATCTACTTATTTAAGTATCCATGGCATAACATAACAATATATGTACTTTGGTTCGTATAAAAAATATTGGATAAAATGGTTGTAAATACTGTTCTCTTCGTACCTCGTTTAACATTCAGACATCAGGTCCATTTATCTTTGGCAGTCGCTTTTGCGACACGAAAATGTTATTTTGCAAGTGTAATTTCAATTTTTATCATGTTTACTTTTATCTTATCTAAATAAATTAAATTTCCGCTTGGTCAAATTAAATATTATTATTTACACGCTCTGATAACGAGACTAAGGCTCGTATCTCTCTGAAATCCATCTTGAGAAGACTTTTTCATTATTAAAACGGCATCTCAAGATCGTTAAGTCGATAGTCGTTTATAAATACGGACCTAAGTGCGACGTTGAGGTTCGGCACTCAATACGCAATGTCTCACAAAAAGTGGGCCGTTGCGTGAGTGAGGAGTTAACACTAGGTTCCCTCTGTCTACCGTGCTATATACTAAAACCTGCTATATTCTTTCAAGTTAAGTTGGTAGATAACATATTCGTTCTTTAATTTACATCTTTTTAAGAAGACGTAAACTATATAGGTTTTAAATTAAAGGTTTGACACAACCTTTATTACAAGTACATTCTCTTTTTTATTAAACGGTTTTTAACATGAATATACAATAAACATTAAAATAATTCGTTACAAAACAAAAGTATACAGAATAAAAAAGTTTATTAAAGGTCACAGCTAAGCAAACATTACCTTTGGCACTCCACCAGACCGCACGTCACTCACTTGGCACAGCTCGATGACATCCCCGTCCTGAAACAAATCGTGGTTTTAGTATTTCTTTTTTCTTTGTTAGTATAGCAGGGTAAGCAGGGTGAACCTAGGAACCTAGTGGTAAGACACCGTCCATGTCCATTACGACACTTCCGCTCTAAACTTTCCGCAATGGAAACTTTCCGAAATGAAAATATTAAATACTAGTGGACCCGGACGCGGCTACGCCTGCTTGAACTATAAGAATATTTTCCCGTCGGTCATACTCATACTATGCCGCCCGAAGGCTAGGTCATTTCGAATCAGTGACATCTCCTTAATTATTTATTAGAATGTTATATAGCAAACTATAATTTCAATCTAGATAAAATGCTAAAAGTGATTATTATATTTATTTTCATAAGAATGAATGACAAAATGTCGCGGTAATGGTTGCGTAGCAACGCGACGGTTGTTATTAACATGGCCGAATAAATTGCATGTCAAATTAGAAAGTATTTTAAAATATTAGTATATATGTGTAATGTAATGTTATATAGCCTATAGCACTCCTGAAGAATGTAGCTTTCATACAAAACAAAAACATAGTAAATCGGACCAGTAGATCCAGAGATCTTAGCGTTCAAACAAACAAACAAACAAACAAACAAACAAACAAACTCTTCCGCTTTATTATATTAGTATAGATAGTATAGATTCTATTTCCTCTAATGGAAATCAAACACAAACGTTGTTTCGCATGTAGCAGGTTAGGCATAGAGCACCTAGTGACAAAACACTTACATAATCACGAAATTTACTACAAAATTTCAATTGCTAGCAAATATTTCAATTTAGTATTACTTTACTTAGGCATAATAATGCCAAACTTTCTCCACTAGTGCTTGGAGATGCATATATTTTAAATATCTTATGATGTTCTTTTGATTAATTCAATTTTAACAAGACAAGACTGACAAGTATAATTCAATATAATTCAGGTATAATTTTACCATAATCTTAAAATATCCTTTTAACGCAACAAAAATTACAAAAAATTTACTCCAAACTCAATATTTGTATGAACAATCTAACAAAAACATGTTACGTTAATTCCATTTATTTTTTTATAATATCCACATATTATAACCTTATTTAATTTTTATACAAACAATAAATATATTATGTATAAACATAATTTTACTTAAGCATTAACACACCATATAACGTCAATACGTCGCTATGTCGAATCAGTGATTCGAAGTGACGTGACTTTCTTTGGGCCGCTGAGGTGGAATCGAGGGGAAGGCGCTTTGTACTTGAGACGAATATTACGATAATTTCTTGTTTACATGAATAACATTCTGTAAACAAGATGTGTGATTTAGCTTCTGATTTTATTAGACGGTTGCGTTCTGCCACTCAACACAATTCAGCGGAAAATCAAGACCGAAGTTTCTTAGCATCAGGTTCCCTCTACCTACACCGAGTTCTATTTCTCGGGTGTGGTGACTAATGAGACGAAATGAGATGGTTAGATTCCGCATGCAACTTCAGAACATTTAAAATGAAATTGAACTAATTTATTAGTAAATTTATGTTTATTTATATTGTAGAATGCGGGAGGTGCTCGAGCATAATGGATTTTTGTGGTTTTACTTATATGGTGTATTTAACTAGAAAAAATATTATTTATTATGGCACAGAGGGAACGTATCTTACATCTTACGTTCAGCATGATATTTACTGTATGTTCTTTTGTTAGCTTCACGTGTCCCGCATTTAGCAAAGTAACACAACGCCGAGCTTTGCCTCATTACGAGCGCGGAGAAATAAATATATGAAATATTTAAATTCCTTGAACGAGAATCGAACTCACAACCTGTTACGTTAACAGTCGCACGCTACGACTGGCCTCATATAACAATACATCTTAAATTCTTTATGTAAGAGAAAATAATCTCTTCATTTCCTTACAAAACTAAAGGATATTTTGCCCTAGAAATGTTCTATAGCGGATATTAGCTGATAATTGCGGAAAACGAGTGACCTTTTCACTGGAAAGCTCTAAAGAACTTCCTTACAATGTAAGCGCCTGTATTATTATTCATATTTTAATATAATAGTTTGTACTAGTTTCTTCCTCGCATCAAAATAACTAAGAGTTGTGTGTTAATACGTTATGTATTATAGCCTATGATCTTCCTCGATAAATTGACTATCTAAAACAAAGATAGAAAAAAAAACAAAAGTTCCCGAGATAGGATTCAGGCGTAAATAAATAAATAAGAGTAAATAAGCTCCATTATCAAAATCTTTGCTTATTTGTAAATTGATTTCCATTAAACCTTTGTTTCCCTTCATCTGCGTCGCTGTTATAATTACGAAGATATACCGCTAACTTGAGTAATTACTCAATAAGATATACACCTCGGAGGGAACGAGCTTACAGAGATTATATTATGTAACATAGTGTTGGTAATTACAATTACATTATAAGATTTCATAATATATTAAGCCTGAAAGTTATCGAAAGTTTTACATATACTATTTTCATTTCTTCTTACAATTCAAGCTCACAGAAGCACAAGCTTGCGCCTGAAAACGTGATAGGTTGTGGGTTCGATTCCCATTCGGATGAATGAAATATTTAATATTTTCGATTCTCGCACCGGTAACGAGGCAAAGCGCGGCGTTGAATACCGTATCTTTTTGTAGCTTCACGCTGAGATCCGAATATAGCAGGTTAGGCAGAAGGAACCTGGGATCCTAATGTTTGTACACTCCGTTCTCCAATTTTCGGAGCATTGCGTGTTGAGTGGTTGAAATATAAAAAAATATAAAATATTTCATTCTCCCGAGTGAAAATCGAACCTACAACCCTCGTACTAACTAACCGTACGAACCGTAAGTACTTTTCCGTACAATAAAAACTTAATGAATGAAAACCTCATCCTGCGGATGTCATCTTCAGATACCTACATAATTTCAAGCGCACAATAGCTTCACTAACATCGCTGTCTTTTCAAGTAAGAAATCTAAAGTCTGAGAATATTATTTATATTTTTTTTATAGATTCAAGCTGTATCTTGTATAAAATTATTAGGGTAAGCCGAGGGAACCTAAAGACACCTTAAGACACTTTGTTCACCAGTTTCTTTCCAATTTACAACAAATTGCATGTTTACTGGAGAAATGAAAGTCATTCATTTTCTCGAGTGGGAATCGAAGTTTTCAAGTGTACCGCGATGGTTTTGGGGGTCAGTTAAAAGTGGAAAAGGGAGTGTCTTAACACTATATGCGCCCCACAAACAAATAGGACATCCGTGAATTATGTATACAAAATAACAATGTTATTAAGTAAATATTTATATATGTAGATAAGACTGATAAGCTGCCTACTGTAGCTCGAGAGTAAATATTATTTTACATATTAATATAAAGCCATAATACATATCTTACTATGATTATAATCTGCGTAAGCTAGTTTTGTTTTGTTTATGATAATTGAATTGATAATCTAATGAATAAATATTTTTATGCTGTTGTGTGATTAAACATAATACATAAGATATTTGCTTCACGCTGTATCCCGCACACAGCAGGGTAGGTAGAACGGGCAGATAGAACGTAGTGTTAAGACAGTAGGTTCTCCTACTAAGTGGGGGGAGGGGGTTAAGCCTCATAAGTACTAATTTACTACATAATAAACAGTAAACTACAGTGAGAGTAGAACATAAAGAGATACAAACATAAGCTACGGAAGTATATGGTACTCTTATCGGTTCATGTAGTGATGTTTCTGTTTCTATAGATCAGACGTGTTATTGTAAAGCATCTTTGTCTGTCTGTTACAAGCAGTCGCTATTCACGTCGACCTAGAAACTGACAGGCGTGGGCGGTGCCATCACTGTTACGAGTTGACTATATTGATGCTATGTTAGTTAATTTTTACTATTAATAGTAAATAATATAGGCAGAAGGTATAAGACATTGTTTTCGAGACATTGCATATCCCCCGAGTGGTAATCAAACCCGCAATCGTGACGTTTCTGGTCAGACGCTACGTCCAGAACACGCAATTTCTGTAGAATTCACCAAAAAGTGGGGAACGGAAGTGTGTCAATAGGAACGGAGTGTCTTAACACTAGGTTCCGAGGTTCCCTCTGACCACAGTGACACAGGACGAAGCTAAAACCAACACATTTAGAGATATTGCATGTTAGCTATCAGTAGTTAACGCTGTGCTTTTATCATATTCAAGTTTATACCTACTAATATTATAAGGCTGAAAAGGTTTTTTCGGACGCACTAATCTAAGACATTACTGATTCAATTTGATACGGAACCCACGATGAAAACGAAAACAATAGGCATTTTAATTATTTGAACCAATAAAATGAAAATATTTAAAATATAAATCTTATTTAGCAAAAATCTATATCATACCAGCAGAGAAAGCTATATAAACTGACATACCCACGTCATGTTTACCTATGAAATTGTTTACATGTATACTTACATACAAAAAGTTATTAATATAAGAAAACATCCGCCTCCATAATACATGAAGTTCTCTTGTTTAGAAATAATTTCGTTTATAGTCGTAGGTATCTTTACAATGAGAACGTCGAAAAAGTAAAGCTTATCTTACCTTTGAAGACTTTAATTAAGTAATTAACACGTTGTTGATTGTAATTAACATTAGGATCGAGAACATACGCTGTTGTTTTTTTAGGAAAAGTTATTATTTTTTCAGTTTCATGCTGTCCCGCAGAATAGGTAAAGTAAATCGTTCTCATTAAGGCACTTCTCTACGTTCCCTACTTTCCGCATTCTGGAGGCATGCCTAGACACCGGAGCCTTATAATCAAAGTAACAGGTTTGACTAATTTTATATTTCTTTTAATATTAACAATGACATCCTAAAAAAGTGTAATAAAGGCTAATAACTCAAATATATTTAACCGACTTGCAAAACTAAGGACTTTCTATATTCGACAACTAGGGACATATCACTCATTCTGTTGATAAAGACGATTTCGATGCAAACAAATATCCTACAAACCGTAGGATTAGAGCCACGTGGCTTAATGAAGCACATTCTGTGTAGGGATTACTTAGGACTTAGTATTTCAGTCTAAATTAAATATAACTATGTAATAGAGTGTTCCAGTTATATGGGAAAAGTAAATTAATTAGATATTTATAACCACTATATTATTAGTACTTTAGCAAAGCAAAATAAATAAATGTTACTAATATATACATGAAGAGAACAGTCGTGGCGCAAGGGCACAAGTATATGACTATATACGGTAAATACAGGTTGTGGGTTCAATTCCCACTCGAGGAAATTAAATATTCAATATTTTCATTTCCACGCTCGCTCTGGTAACGAGTAACGCGGAAATCAACCCCGAGCTTTTCTCATTTTGTTTTTGCTTTGTCTTGTTACCAGAGCAAAGAAATAAAAATGATTGATTGCCCCTCCAGTGAGAATATAACCCACAATCGTCGCATTAAGAGCCAGACGAGAACAACTTAAATTACCAACATAATACATATATAAATAAAATGCGAAACTTCACCAAAACTCAATAGAGGGATTCGGGACACCTGCCATTTGCGACGTTAAGAGGCACTTCTAACAAGCAAGGTCGAGAGGAAATGTAAGTTGAGTACTGAATTGTAACCTTAATTATACTCGTACTATGTAACTAAGGTTTGGCTTGTGTACCGTATAAGTATAGTTCGTTTTTAAGTTCGATTTTAAGTACAATTCCTTCTCTGGAGTGGGAGTCGAACCCTTAATGGTCAAATTTGCAGTGAGGCGCTGTGCTATGACGACCTCAAACCTACAGACATTGTACGTAACTTTAATTTTACCTAGCAAATATACAATACCTCAAAGTTACATCTCAAGTGGATCTCAGCCTATTAAGAAAGAAAATGCTCGAAATCCATAAATATAACTGAAAATATAATAATAATAAATCCAACTTACCTGCTCAGAGTTTATTAAACAAAAACGTAGAACCGAGAGATTATATTCAATTTTGTAAGAAAAGAAAAAACAATAAACATCGTCCCATTACCTACTAATGAGAAGCTTTTGTTTCAGCCTATTAAATTCAACGAATTGTTCATTTGAATGGTACCTACAGACGTAGGTTGGGTAATGGGGTGGCGATATTTTTTTTAATCAACAGCCTATTTAAATCGATCAAAAGAATATTCTTCTTCAGCTTAACATAAAAATAATAATATCGTTATATAAAAGATAACGTTATCGGCGTTCAGTTCCGCCACTCAAAATAATATCTAAAATATATGAAAACATACACAAATTTAACTATCATCATCATATAACGAGAGACCAGCATCTTATCCAGGGCAGAAATCCTGCAACTGGCTGACGTAATATTTCCGAAAGTTAAAGCGCACTCGTGCTGCATTTGGACCGAGTTTTGGTCCACTTCAAACAGCTTGTTTGGAAGAACCTTCTATTTTTACATGTCAAGTACCTATTACAGAGGAACATATTTGAATCGTATGTAAGTATATTTCTTGTAATTGTTATTCGGTCAAGTGGCTTAAATGTAAAAATATTTAAGGTATCAGATTTGGACACTATTTAAATAAATAAAACTAAACTTATAAAGTAGAAATTTGGCATGAAAGTAGTTAATAGAGTGTAGGGGAGCACTACTTGAGGATATCTACAGGAATGGGAAAGAGTGAAATCGTCCTTTTTACGTCGTAATATCTACGCAAATAAAGTTGCGGGCGGGGAAAAGTCATTTTTATTTTTTTAGCTTCACGCTGTATCTTGCACAGACGAAGATGGAACCTGGGAACCTAGTGTTAAGACAGTTCGTTCCTACTAAGCCACTTCCGTTCCCTATTTTCCGAATAATTCTGGAGGCATTGTGTGTGTTGAGTAGCGGAACTCAGCGCGACGCTTATTTTTAAGCGAGGAAATTAAAATATTAAATAATTCATTTTCACAAGTGGGAATCGAACCCAATTATTATTATCTACTGTTACTAGACTAAAAGTAAGATAAATACCTTTTAAGGGCAGACGTAGTCACTTTTCCATATCAGAGACGAAGGCGACGAACTATCTAATTTAATTTACTCCCTCAATAGAGCCATAAAGATGAATGATCATTTGGAGTAAATTCTGGGGTTCAACGACACTTAGGGGTGGTTTACGCCAATTTATAGGGGAGGATTATTGCCTGTCTATTTGTATGTGAAATGTGTGGGGTAAACGACACTATCTTTTATAAGTATTATAGCTGTAGACTAAACTTGCATTGTACTAAAGTTGTAAATTTTATAAGTTATCGTTCGTGGACATTGTTTGGTACAAAAGTTAGGTTGTAGTTTGGTAAATAATAGTTGTTTAGAAAAACATACCTGATAAAAGTATGAATTATAATTTTAATATAAAATAAGAAAGTATAGTAGAAATTACGTTTAAAAAAAGTCAGAGTTAATAAAGTCTTTTTTAAGTTCACGCTATATACCGATATTCAGAGGGAACACTCCGTCCCCATTAGTACACTTCCGTTCAAATCCACGCTTTACCTCGTTACCCTATAGAGAAATTAAAAATATTAATGGTCGAGTGGGAATCGAACCCACAACCTGTCTCGTTCACATGATAGTTCCTCTGCGCCACGATTGGGCTCACAAGAATTGTTAGTCTTTAAAAATCTGCTAACTTCAAGAAATAATAGAATGGAAATTATAAATTAAAAGAGAAACTAAAAGTTATTTTATTTAATAATATTGCATATTTTCACTAACATAAAGCGTAGTAAGACAAAATAAGAATACATAAGACTCTCAAATGTAAAAATTTTAATTATCAACATTTTTAACACGCTTGTGTTATCTCGACTTTTACTGTATGTGTAACTATGAGCAACAATCCAGGAATACGCCACCAGAATTCTGCGGAAAATGGGGAATCAAGTCTCCTAACACTAAATACCCTTTGCCTACCTTGTTACGTGCGGGATACAGCGTGAAGCTAAAAAAAATTTTTTTTAATCTTCTTCTTCCTCCTGGCATTAATCCCGGCTATTGCCAGGGTCTGCCCTCCTACTCAACCTACTCCACTTTGCACGGTCTTTTGCGTCCTCGGTGGTTAGACCATTGGCTCTCATGTCCTGCATCACGACATCCAGCCAGCGCTTCCTTGGGCGTCCAGGAGGTCTCACTCCAGGAACTGATATAGCAAGGCACTTGCATCCGACATAGTTCTTAGGCCGGCGCGTAACGTGGCCAAACCATCTCAGGCGGCGCTCTTGGAGCTTATCCGCTACGTCACGGACCCCAAGACTACCTCGAATGAATGTGTTGCGTATGCGGTCAGACCGCGTTACGCCGCACATCCACCTCCGTGTTCCACCAGCATCTTCATTTCCGTGACGTGAAGCTCCTGAGTGTGCCGAGATAGTGCTGGCCAACATTCGCTGCCGTATAAAAGAACCGGTCCGACGATGCTCTTGTATATCAGCCCCTTGAGCTTGGGCGGTATTCTGCGGTCGCAGACCACACCAGTGACCTCCCGCCATTTGGCCCAGGCAGCGCTTATCCGGCCATGGACATCGTGATCGATGCCTCCAGACTCGTGCATAACGGATCCAAGGTACCTGAACTTCTCCGACTTAACGGCTGGCTCAGGACCTATAAGGATGGTGCTCGAGTCCCGGCTCCCGCAGGCCATGTACTCTGTCTTCGACACATTTAGTTTAAGACCGCCGTTCTCAAGCGTACCCTTCCAGAGGTTCACTTTACGCTCCAGCGTCAGTCGGTTCTCGGCAATGAGTGCTATGTCGTCGGCATACATCATCAGCCATGGAGGCTGGTCCTGGATGTGAGCCGAGACAGTATCGAGCACTACATTGAATAAGAACGGACTAAGAGCCGAGCCCTGGTGAACCCCCACTGTAATCGGGAAGGGTCTAGTGTCGCCAACAGCAGTCCTAACCATAGAAGCGGAATCGTAGTACATGCCTCTGATAATCTCAATATAGGCCTCAGGGATCCCTTTGGATCGCAATGCCCACCAGATACACTGACGAGGCACACAGTCAAAGGCCTTCTGCAGATCTAAAAAGGCCACATGCAGAGCTCTCATTTTTTTTAATCTATTACTACTATTTACCTAATACTGGGTGTAGGTAGGTACCTACTAAAAATTAACGATTGCATACAAAATTAGCTGAAACACCCATCAAACGTTTTATCTCTACGAGTATATCGAATGCGAGGCACGTTGTAACCTGAACGTTTTATTGACCATTAAACTGATAAACACTGCGATTTCATTGTAAAAAAAATCAAATAAGATCAGATTCACGCTGTATCACGCGCACATCAGGGTAGGCATAGGGAATCTAGTGTTATGACACTCTGTTCCCCACTTTCTGCCGGATTCTGGAAGCATTACGTCATTCCATCAATTTTCAATCATCGCGCCTTTTCCAAGTAGAGGAAACCTTCGCTTCGCCCTCGATTTCTTCGCTTTATGTTCAAGTACAAGACACTTTATGTTTCGGAACTCAACACCGCACTTGTAATTAAGAGAATTAATTAAAGAACAATTTGCAACAAAGAGGTTTCAAATAAAACCTTGTTATAAGTTATCTTTTCCAAACAATTTCATTTATTTGAATTAGAAGATAAAAAAGTAAAAAAAAAATTTTAAGTTAAACGGTTTTATATTGCAGATAAATGTACTAAAAGCTAAAAAATAATTTCATAGAAATTATGATTACTAAAATTTAATCGTGGGGCACGTCCAATATCTACAATTGAAAGACATAGCGTGAGACTTCACCCACCTAGTGGTAAGTAGCAAGTGTCCCCACGATTTTATTTTAGTAAACATAATTTCTATGAAATTATTTTTTAGCTTTTAGTACATTTATCTGCAATATAAAACCGTTTAACTTAAAATTTTTTTTTTACTTTTTTATTTTTAAGTTTTTAGTTTTTATTTCTCATGCTATTCAATTCGTTGAAATGAGGCTCGATGTCTCATTATTGCAAGGTTAATGGAGAATGTTACGAACGACCCCCCCAGAGGTCCAATAGAGGGACAAGGCTATGTACAAGATGTGCCTGAATCTTGAGGGGAAAACGCTAACGACATATCATTTTTATCCACCTAGTGCCATACAGTTCTCGGCGCGCTTTTACCTTTTACCTTGGGTGGTACCCCTAGCGACGTATCATTTTTAGGCACCCTATAGCCACACAGTCCTCGACAGGATACCAGATCTTGACTTAGGTGGGAGATTCATATTGTAATTGTGTATAGTGCACTGAATTCTACTTGACAAGCCCTTTCATTTGATACCCATATTGATGGGATCGAAAAAACTAACTTGTCCGCCATCTTGTAGCGGCGGCCATCTTGGATTTTGATTTTGTATAGTCCACTGAATTCTGCTTGACAAGCCCTTTCATTTGATACCCGTATTGATAGGATTGAAAAAAACTAACTTGTCCGCCATCTTATAGTGGCGGCCATCTTGGATTTTGATTTTGTATAGTCCACTGAATTCTACTTGACAAGCCCTTTCATTTGATATCCATATTGATGGGATTGAAAAAACTAAGTTGTCCGCCATCTTGTAGCGGCGGCCATCTTGGATTCACAATAATATTGAATATGGATAATTGTATTGTCACCAGAATCAAAGGCGTATACCAAATTTCAGATCAATCGGTTAACGGGAAGAGGGTTAAATTTCAATTACTAAATTTGACCCAAACAAACAAACAAACGGGGTGAGCTAAATAAAACCGTTTAAAAATGTAGACATTCTTGGCTTAATTAGTGTGATCATAGTATATCGCAATGCCTGAAGTTTCCAAATTGAGTAATAGAAGTCTCTGGGGAATGCGATGTTCTAATACTAGGTTCCCAGGTCGCTCCAGGTTCCTCGGCCTAGCCTATGTGCGGGATAAAGCGCAAAGCTAAAAAAGTAAAAGATATTCTCTAAGCATTTTTTCGTATAGGTATTACAGCTTGGAATTTCAGAATGCTTCTCTTATTTACATTACGTAGATATTTGAGTACGCGATACGTTAGAGGACGGCCAAAATTAGATTTAAGATGAGGAAGGGTTGCCACCAACCCATAATATACTAAGTAGTTACTTATTATGTAATATGGTATAATTTAAGTTAACTTCTAAATTTATAAGTTTTATAATAAAATAAATTAATATAATGTTCATATTCTCACATTTTAAAAGCGAGATTTAAAAGAGATTATGATTTGATTCCAGTCGTTCCAAACATAATTTGATTATATAATTTTCCAATAGGTTAATTTTTCTACTATTAAGTACAAAGCATATATTATAACATAACATACGCGTTCATTCAAACAAAAATATATTCATAGAAAACATAGCTTCGCTTTTTAAAGTAAAAAAAAATACGTAGCATCACCATCAACTAAATAAAAACATAACTTCCAATGAAGCGATAACCCTGCTTCGCCCCAACTAATATCATATGCATAAACTGAAATCCTTGGGGAAATAAATGTCTGATATAGTTTTTGCTATGGAAATAACCATTAACGGTGGCCGAGAAGGGTGTATTAAAATTTTATTATCTACCCAGAGATTTAGATCTTTAATACTCGACAAGGGTCGTGGCCCTGGGTTCCATTCCCGCGCTGGGAAGAAATATTTGTTTTGAGTCTTATTCATTCACCCTTATGTTATATAATTTTTCAAGTATATAAATTAACTAACAACCGTAATAAAATGCAATAGTTTTAGAAATGTCTTAATAATATTACCAAAACATATAAAATTTAAATTATTTTATGGTTTCTATAACTACAAATTATGAAAAAATAAACAATTTTGAAAAATCTGGGACAAAAATATTGGAAACTTCATATATGTATTTAATTTAACCCTTAATAATAACACATATATTTTAATTTTTTCCCTTTGGTACCAAGGCAAAGCGCCCAACACGCAATGCATCAAAGAATTCGTCGTAAAGTTGGGAACGGAGTGCCTTGACACTAAAATTCCTCTGCCCACCCCGCTATATGCAGGATACAACGTGAAGCAGACTTCTTTTTCCTTACCTTTCCATCGCTTTTCCAATAAATAAAGAAGCCATATTCGTCGACTTTAAACATGCATTCCTTCTCGAACTCGGTGTTGTCCTTTTCCTCCGTCCATCTGTCGAAAACAGCGCCCTGTAGACAAAAACAAAATTACAACTTTTAATATCTTAGTTTTATGTTATACTAGTTGATGTCCGCAACTTATTTTGCGTGGCCGTTGAGACGGAAAATGGAAAATCTCGTTCTCGTAGGAATTTCGAGAAATCCTTTCTCTTAGCTTGCCTTTCTTACTCCCCTTTCAATTTTCTGAGGCCAGTGGGTTTTGTCATAAATTTTAGATCATAAGATTATCTACAAAAATTGACTACTCCTTTTTTTATCATCACGTTGTATCCCGCATATAGCAGTGTAAGTAGAGGGAGCCTAGTGTTAAGGCACTACTTTCACCGAATTTAAAGCGTGTTTAACTAAAATTCATAATAAAGTATCTGAGGCCAGAGGTAGCGCAAGGGCACAAGTACGTGACTGTAAATGTAACTGGTTGTAGGTTCGATCCCCACCCGAGGAAATGAAATATTTATTTAAATTTATATTTTCATTTCTTCGCTCTGGTGTCGAGGCAAATCACTGCGTTGATTTCCGCCACTCAACACACACCGCTTTCAGAACTCGGCGGAAAATGGGGAACGGACACAGCGTGAATGTGTGGGATACAAAGTGAAACTGATTTAATTTTAACAATAGTGGCTGTTCTATAAACGAAATAAATAAAGTAAAGTAAATATGAGGTCTAAAAGGAAAATTACAATTTCGTTTCGTAGATACTAAAAGCAATAACCGTCTCTTTCAATGTTTGTAGCGAAAGCTTTTAACATTAACATAAAATATATTAGATCTTCATATAATTTTCGTCAGTTTGTGAGTTTGTTTCTTATAAGTAATTCTGTAAAGTGTGACTATGGCATATTAAGGTTAAACATAGTCGAGTTGAGTCGAGTCGAGAAACAATTCTGTCGCTAGGCTTGTGTTTATATTGAATTTAATTATTATCAGTGATAAGGCACTACATTAAGCCCAAAACGCTCGTTGCTTCCAGACTCCTTTACTATTACATCATGGTTCATAGATGCCACATTTTATCGTTAAAACTGACCCGGAAAGCAGACCCTAGCAAACGTAGGGATTAATGGCAGAAATATTACTAAATCTTCCACTACAAAATACCTTGGAGTTATTGTTGATGAGAACATCCCCTGGAAGAATCATATAATAGCTGTGAGTGAGCTCGTATTCGTTTTTTAGTTCCGAACCCTGAATGTCGAATGGACTCTCTTGGGTAACGCATTTCTTCCCGATATTTAGGCTTTGCTTGCCCTACAGACGGATTCGCTAACGTGATCCAAGACTTGTGTATGGGTTGTATGACAGTTTCTAAGCGCTCGAGGTAACGTCGAAACTATTAACGTGATATAATAATCGAAACTATAAACGAGAATTTGACGAACCAACGCAAAAAAATTCAAAAGTTTTTCTGACTTTTTAAATTTGTTAACAACAGCAATGGCTACAATTTCAATAAAACTTTCTAATGTTCTATTTCTTTCGCGACAGTTAAAAATAAACAGTGATTGGTCACTAAATAATTATTATATCGTTTCGTACTACCACATTGCAAGATTTATATTTAAACTTACAAATATATAGTCTCAGCAATATTTCTAATACCTGCAAAGCTATCTCGAATATTAAATTTATTGCATTTTATAAAAGGAATGAAAGGATTTCCATTTCATATAATTCAATGTAGCAATTGCACGCTACTAAGATTTTATATATAGATACATATATCTATCTGTCCGTCTCTTGCACGTCTTAGAAATTAATTTAGTTAGTTACCAGGAGTAACCAAGAGTACCTCAAATAGTGGAGGTGACAGTTTATACATTTTTAAATGAACCCCTTAAACCTAGTCCCAGGCATTGATCTGATCTCGTCAAACTCGTGTAAGAGAGGGTAGGTGTGGGTGAAAAAGATCATAAAAGCAGTGGAATTGTGTCAATCGGGGGCCTTGGCGATTATAGGCCCTTGCTTGAGGGAAATTCGTGTGAAGTATTGTTGTCGACACCACTTTCTGTGTGATTTAGAAACATATAGACGATATGTATTTTATCCTGTTTTTTTAAACACGTTAACAGCTTCCGTTATCTAACAGTTTTGCAAAAATAAAAAAAAATCAATTTTGAATTTACGTATATTGTATGAAACTAAATATACCCAAAATTTTATATTAAACTTAGTGCAAAAGATCTTTATTTTACGGGTTATTATGTTAACGGATCATAAATCTATGTGTGTAGTCCATAAAAGGCATGTCTCGGTTTGATGAATCATTAAAATCTAGCCTAAAGCCAATAGAGATAGATATGAAGAGAATAATTAAGACGCTGTAATATCTTTTCTTCTTTGATTTGACTTTGAGGCCGTCGTGACGGAGGGAGAACCACTGGCTGTAGTTCTCCCACTGGCAATGGTTGTGGGTTTGATTCTCACTCTTTATTGTGTTTAAAATTGGAAAGTGACAGGAACGGCCCTTCCGTTCTCCACTTTGCGGTGAATTCCAGAAGCAGTGCGTGTTGAGTGTTGGAGCTCAACGTCACGTTTCGCTTCGTAACCAGAGCGAGGAAATTAAATTATGAAATATTCCATATCCACCAGTGGGAATCGAATCCACAACTTGTCACGTTTACAGAAAATCTATTCCAAGATAAATCAATCATCAGCGCGGGACTCCAAATTGGGCCACACTGCACGTATAAGTTATACCTACCTACTCATATATTCATTGAGCTAAGTGCAAACAAAGGTTTCAGATTCGAGTCCCTTCTCAATGTTTAATTACCATCTATCCACTGAAATCGATAGGTTTCAATTTTGTACGAACTTTGGATAGGTTACTGCTGTGTTAGCTGATTCTCCGTGCGGTTCACGTCATATACTTAGGTATAATTGATGCTCTGTCTATTATGAGGAACTAAATATTTCAGCTGAGACCAGTTGCTCCGCGTCACCGGGGCGAAAGCGTCTGACTGTAAACGCGGCAGGTTGTGGGTTCGATTCCCACTTGGGGAAATGAACTTTAAAGCTCGGTGGATCGCAATGTTTTAAAAATTAAAAACTAAATAAGACTGTTGTGACACAACATTTCCTCTGCTTCCCTTCCTTTAACCTGCTTTATGCTGAATACAAAGTTAAATCAAAAAGAAATATTAATGTGACGAATTAAAAAAGCCTCATGAGAGGAGTGTCTTAACACTAGATTTTCCCTGCCAACTTCTTTACAATGGAAGCCATTGGTTTTATAGGGGTGCAAGCGTGCAAGCGTGCAACTGAAAACGCGAAAGGTGCAGGTTCGCATCCCACTCGAGGAAATCAAATATTCTTCATCGAGTCCACAATCGTTTTCTGCATTAGGAATAACAAAAGTTCGTTCAGAACCATAGATAATAATATAAAATATATTAGGTATAATAGCGTATTCAAATAATAATATGCCTTAGTACTTGTTTAATGTTTAAATAAACATGATGACACGCAAAGTAAAAACGGTGTCATTTTGACACAAAGGTCAATGAAACCATTCTATAATAATAATAAGCTAAATGATAGCCTATAATTATGTATGTATGAAAAATATAATATTGTACAGTAGTTTGTATGTAAGTATATGTACTAAATAACAAAGCATAGTATTTTTTTAGGTTCCTGCTATGTCCCGCATATAGGCAGAAAGAGCCTAGTGTTAAGACACACCGCTCCTCACTTTCCGCGGAGTTCTGGAGGTATTGTGTGTTGTGTGGCCGGAACTCAACGCCGCAAACGGAACAAAGTGCCTTTTACACTAGGTTGCCAGGTTCCCTCTGCCTACCCTGCTATGTACGAAATACACCGTTAAAAAATAAAAAAAACGCTAACGACTAACGAGGTAGTAACAACTCACCTAAAAAAACATCATAATATAACCAAAATCAGTACAATGACAATACTAAATTGTAAATTTAACACACCGTGAGCACGCGCACGCGCACGCGCAGGTCAATGCCAAGCTCGAGTTTGACATTGAATACAAAATTTCCTTTTATATAATCCTTATGTTGTGTCAAGATTGTAAATCTATACAGTTTATACGATTTAATGCTTTGGCTGTAAATATTATTTTTTTAGGGTTCCTTGCCTGAAAAGGAAAAAACGGAATCTTTTATCACCTCACCTGTAATAGAGGTTCCGGTACCGGTATCTGCCAATTGAACTCGAATTTCTTGGTCATGGTGAAGTGCCGGCGCTAGTCTTCTCCCAAACTTCTTTTTGTAGTAGGGCTTTAGCAGGACGCCATTTCCTGCAAATAAATGAAGAATAAATTATTTATAAAATTAGTGTTTTGAATTCCGGCTTAAATTGCTACAGATGTGGGTTCGATTCCCACTCTAGGGAAGCAATTATTTTTATTTCCCCGTAGTAAACAAAAAAAGGCGTGGAATCGAGTTTCCCCACTCAACACGCAATGTTTTGAAAATTGATCCGTGTTTGGGGTTTCCTCTGCCTAAATAGAAGCTGCGTGTTGAGTAGCGTAATTCAACTTTATTTTACCGAAACGGATTAATAAAAATAATTCACTCCCCCGATTCGGAATCGACCCCAAAACAATCGCTTTTACAGTCAGACGCCGTCTCTCATAGCGTCACGACGACTGAACTTGTCACAAATTTATAAATAAGTAAAACATTTCATCAACATTATTTTTATCTTCCAGAGGCATCACGCCCTCAAAGCCATCATCGTTACTTTAAAGGAGCTCAATGGTTATCCTCGTTTATGTCTCATCCACTCCTCCCTAAGCTCTCCGCTCAAATTTACTTCACTTTTACGATATAATATTTTTTATGCAGTCTATACAATAATTACTTTGTTGTTTTATTAAAAGAAAATATTTTTGATGATGGGATATATACACATATCATTATGTAACTAGGCTGCGACAGGTTCACATTATTTAGGGCATTAGTGACAATTAAATTTGCATTTACTTAAAAAAATCTTTATAAGGCATATAGAATCCATGTAAAGTAGGAGCCAAATTGCTAGGAAAAGACGGATTTAAAATTTTCTTCAAAAAAGAATAAGACTAGGGACACAAGCGTGTAGCACTGTACGCGACAGGGTATAGATTCGATTTCTACTCGAGGGTATGAAATATTTAATATTTTCATTGCTTCGCTCTGGTAACTAGGCAATCGCGGCGTCGAGTTCCATCAGTCAACACACAATGCCTTAAAAAACGGAATTGTCTGAATGTGGAATGGAGTGTCTTAACACTAGGTTTCCCAGTTCCCTTTGTCTAACCTACGACGCACGGGATACATTATGAAGCTATAAAAAAATAGAAAAAAAAAAAAACAACAATCCCAGAACTGACAAAAGTGACGACGTGACAGTGCCTCATCCGTCAAGTGTCACGTTCCATTTAAAAACTCTTTATTTGTTATCCCGCCCTACATTCGCATTGTGAAAGATCTTCAGTTTTAAATGAAAACAATCTAAGAACTTCTTGACACATCACATCAAACGGCACTCTCATTTTTCTTAAATCTTAGCTTGAATCTTTCAAATGGTGCTACGATATATGAATATTTTAAAAAACGCGACGGCTATGGGGTCGATTTTCACTCGGGGAAGGAATTTTATTATATTCCTGTTGATTTTCCTGCTACAACGGAATAGGCAGAGAGAACCAAGTGTTGGGACCGTTACAAATTAAGTCACAAATATAAAAGAAGTAACATAGGTAGAATCAGGGCCCAAAACAGCTCGTACATTTATTATGTAATTTATGCCATCACAAGATTTTGAAAAGTAACAAATTTGAACCTATTATAGGAAAATAACTATAGTCTAATACTAACACTACTTAGCGAGGGATACGAAGCTACATTCACCAGATTCTGTCAAAAGTAATTTATGTCGTAATTATATTGTACTTAGTAAAAAAAATATATTTAAACAACAAAGTGTGCAATGAACTACGAGTATATTGGAATACGGTTGGTGAGCTGATAACGAAGTGTAAGTGTCACTAAGTTATTTATGTTTACGTTTACTGTGTGAAACTAAAACCCGCCAGACCCTGGCAACATACGCCAATTAATGCCAGGAGGAGGAAAGAACAAGACCAAAATAACATTAACCAAAGTTATTAAACCAAAAAAAAAACAAATACATATCAACCATCCTCCTCAGTATAATCCACTAACAAGAAAACATGACACAGATCAGTCATTAAGATGTAATTTATTTTGGTCCATGACCTCGCAGCCTCGCGCGTGACCCATATAGCCAACCTTCCGGAGGCAATTGAGTTTTGTTGGAAAATAACAATTCTCTGGTCACACTCGACTGTCGGAGACCATGTCAAGGATAAAGATCTTAATTGGTGAAGATCCTTGTAGATTAGCTTTTTTTTACCTGTGGCTTCGATCGCGTGGCAAAATGAAAGTAACTTAAGGTCTTGAGATGTCATTTTTATTATTAAATAATATACTTATTAATGAAAACGTCTTCTCAAGATCGATCGAGATCGATTAATAAATAAGGGCGTTCAAGAAAACAAACTCTTAAGCTTTATAATATTAGAACTGTTGAAAAATAACAATTTACTTGTAACACTCAGCTGTCTAAGAGCATGTCAAGGATGCGACCTGATGAAATTAAAGATCTTAATTGGTGGGATCTTTGTATATTACATAGTTTTGTTAGCAATATTATAACTTACATTTTCTGTACTTATTAAGAAAGTGACTAAGTGTGAAATAACACTTCTTTTAAAGTGTAAAATGTTAAAAAATTACTGTTTCTGGCTGTAAATGTAACTTCTTGGGCAATAATAAATATTTCAACTGTCACAGATTAGTCAGTGATAGGTCATTGGTTTAAGTTTCATATGCTTTACTTTGTATATAAATTGCTTTGACTACTTTATTATTTCATTATTTTACTGTAATTCGATTATGATTTAAAGTAATGTAATTTAAATTAAAACTAGGAAAGTTAAGACCCACCCAAATTAAAAAAAAACAGTAGGAAAATATTAAATATTTCATTTTCTAAGTGGGCATCGAATCCACATTCACTGTCGCGTTTATAATGTACAGTTTAAAATGTTATCGATGTCAATAATTATGATTTACCCATTAGCTTGAAAGCTATTTAGCGAGCAGCTACATCACACCATATAATTTATTTATTATTATTATACATTTCCTTCGCCCAATAAATATCCCCGATATACATATACCTAATGAAAAATGTATCAAATTATAATTTGCATTTTCCTATCATGTATTACGTGACGTTTTGTCAAAGTAAGCTGGCACGCCTAAAAGCCATAACATCATTTGTATCAACAATCTTAGATGAAAAATTAAATGTTAAAATATTTTATACGTTGTTATATACATATGTATAAGACACTGGTAGCAGGTTTATTTCTCACATAAGAGAAATTAACCAAAAATAATAATATAATTATTAATAAATAATAATTAATTACTATTTCATACGTTTATCATTTCGCTAGTGTGGCAATGTCTAATACGACGGTTTTAGAGTCGGCATCTATTTGAAAATAGATGGAAAGTGGAAAACAGAGTGTTTTAAAAATACAACACACAGGCCATGTTTGCTCCATCAAATCAATAGAAAAAGCCAAAAAATTAAGGACAATTCCATAAATAACTAAATATAACGCATAGAAAGTAAAACAATTCACCCCAAATTTCCCCCATCCATCACGTTTTTACCAGTATTCAGTTACAGTACAAAGTAAGGAAAGTAAATCACGAGTCACGATTAAATCTAAATTCAATTAACGCATGGCTCGTCTTAGTCGTTAGTCGACCATTGGAATTGGAAATGTTGAATTTATATAATATACAAAATCTATATACTATTAAGAATTTATTGGTATATTAAAAGAAAATTTTAGTGAAAATAAAAAGGTTCTTACGTATCGCTCATTTTGGACAACGAAAAGTTTGTAAATATTATTTCCGTATACATAGATTACCTAACTTATTTTTTAAAAATATCCAAAACAAGTGCAATTACGTCTTTTTTGCACGAAATCTTCACCTTTGAGCTGTATCCCGCATTATAGAACTGTAGGCAGAGGGCGAAAAGAAGCCTAATTAGTAGTAAATACACAATGTTCCCCACTCAATTTTTGAGACCTTGCAAGTGTACTAGCGCTTAACACCGTGCTTTGTCTTCTTACCAGCGCAAGGAAATGAAAATAATTAATTTCCTCCAAGTGGGAATCGAACCCACAAATATCACGTTCTAATGTATATGAAACAGGCTTTTAAATTTACAAATGTACCTTCTTATCATAAAAAGTATATATTTAGGTTAGTACATAACATGTTGACAATTCGGACGATAACCACGCTGACGTACACACCTACAACCATTTTATATCGTTTGTAAGCCATATTAAGCTAAAAGATAAGCACTATCACGCTTTTTCCGCATAGCATTGTAGCTAGAGGGAACCTCGTGATAAGACATTCCTTTTACTATATACCGCCCAATGTTCAAGATATTGTGTGTGGCGAAACTAAACGTCGTCCATCACAGCGGAGAAATGAAAATAAATGAAATCATTCCCGAAACACAAATACCCTATTGACAAGTATTGCTTTCCGTTCTAATCTGGGACTTTGGATGTCGATTGGCGGAATTAAACGCCGCATTTTGTAACATAATTAAATATCTTAAATTTATATATATTAATTTTCTTTAAGCTTACTGAAATTTTGGCAGCCCTTATTTAATAATAAATATTTTCACAACTATGGCTCATAATACGTTGTCATTGTAAAATGTCAAACTTTCTAGCGGCAGAATTTTACTTGTCAAAGTAATTTATTAGCTAAGGCTTCCATACACCACGATAAAGCTCTCAAAAATTCTCAGCTTTTGGGGAATTTGAATTTTGTATCGTTTTATGCTTGTTTTAGTACTTTTACGAATTTTAAAAAAATTGTTAATCTTTAATGATTCTGTATATCTTTTTTTATTGGTTGGTTGGTTGGTTATGCTGTCTCATATATAAAGTCGGTATAATACAATTTGTCAAGTTGACTCAAAGCTGCGCTTCTTTTATCACAGCAAGGAAGTGAATGGTCATTCCCTCGAGTGGGGATCAAAGTCACAATCATCGCGTTTATAGACAAACGCTAAACCACTGCGTTACGATGGCCGAATGAACCACCACGCTTTGCCTGGTTACCAGCGCGAAATGAAAATATTAAATATTTCATTTCCCCGAATGGAAATCGAACCAACAACCCTCGCGCCACTACGCCACAAAGGCCAAAATTAATATTATTGTACACTAATACATATAATATATATCTATGTAAATCTCATTTGCAAATGACATTAGGAAGCCCTGGAGTACAATTAACGCGATTATAGACGTTGACTCGCAACGACTTGGCAAGGCCGAGGTTGATTTAATTTGTGAAGTGCTTTTTTGATGTAATTCTTTAAAGAGCATTGTATAATAAATAAAAATGTTATACTTAAGCGGGGAAGGCATTTATTTGTATTGTTATAAACAACAAAAAACAACGTTTTAACATTAATAATTGGGGTTTTGTCATTTTTAGTTTTATATATTCCTTGGAAGCCCATCGATGCGCAGAAATATTTTTCGGTTAAAGTTTTCATTTACGTGAGTTCACGGAAAGAACCTTTAGCCGTCACCTCGGCCAGTGACGGTCGAAGAGAAGCACAGTGACATTTTAGTGGGTATTATGGATAACCTACATCTGCCGGTCTACGAGTCCAGGGCCAATGTAACCCGCACGAAATTCCATTCGTAAAAGGGGTTTTCGCGATTAAGAAGAAGTATGAATTTGATCCCACCTCCGAGAAATTTATAGCTTAAATTTATATTTTTAGTTAATTTATATTTTTTAACCGACTTCTGTAAGAAAAGGAGGTTATCAATTCGACTGTATTTATTTTTTTATTTTTGATATCAAGATGTGCTCAAATTATCAGTTTGAAGCACAGTGACTTAACACTAAGTTCTTCTTTTCATATTCTGTCATCAAATATTCTTGAAGGTAGAAAACTAATTATAGCTTCACACAATATATTAAAGTAGGCACGTAAAAATCAATGCCAGTATCAAAGTAGAGGAACGAACGTAAAGGCTATCGGAGTGGTGATATCCATTAAACATGACAAAATAGCCACTAAAGCCCTCGTATCTGGGTCAGGTCGGAAGTCCGGATGAAACGATCTCGTATAACTAAATGGAAATAAATTACTTCTTAACTTGTCCATAAAAATACTATTTGCTAAAGTTTCGAAAGAAAGATAGTAGCGAAAGTTCGAAGGTTAGGCCGATACTAGGTTAAAGTAATTTTATTAATAACGAAAAACCACGATTTTTTTTAGTATATTTATTGAGTTATTAACCTCCACGGTGTTGTCATATTCGTGTCTTTTTAGTTTTTTTTCACCCAATTTTCGAGGGATTAAGTGTTAAGTGGCGCAACTAAACCCCGCGTTTTTTTCTTACAAAATAACAATAGTTCATTATTATAAAGCTGAACAAATAAAATAACTATATTTAAATAAGAACGTCTCGAGATGTCTAAGAACATCTCAGTAACTATACATTGACTTTATTTTCTAAGAAAATACTTTGTACAAGTAGCTGTAGATGTAGATCCAACAATAAGAATAAATTTAAACTTTGCGCTTAAGAATTGCAACAACTACGAAGTAAAACCTCAATATTTATTTATTATGAAATGAAGTAAGTAAGAAACTCGTGAGTATTTTATTTCTATTATTTTTTAGTATTTTTTCTAATAATAATATTATACGTTACTATAAAAAACCAAAAAAATATATATTTAATCTAAGAATTAGTCCCTGGTTGTTTATTTAGTATACTATAACATTTAGTATATAAACATCTTGCGTTACTGAGTGATTCAGAAAATGCATAGCTGGAACTACGCGGCGTAGAACGCTGAAATTTAGCATGCACACCTACATTCCTTAGGGAATGTAGGAGCATATTTTGCAAGCATATTTTCCGAATTGGAATTTTGAATGAATATTTTTCTGTATCCAGCACTTAGCAGGTTAAAACACTGTTCCCATTATGACACTTCAATCCGGAATTGCAAATTCAATGAAATTAGTACAGAGTCTCGGAATTCCACTAGCACTTAATCGGATTTTTGTAATAATCGGACTTTTAATAAGTTAGTTAACGCTAATTCCTGTTTCTGAGTAAACGTTAGCTCAGTAAACTAGAACTTTTATTTCGAGCCATTGAATCATGTAATGTTTATATCCGTTGTAAGAGAAACAACAGAACTCGATCGATTTTAATTCACTTGTAAAATATGTATATATAGATGGATAATCAATTTAGATGTTTTTTATCTGTTAACTAGTTGCCGTCCGTTTCTGACTTCGTGTTCATGGACTTCATGGCATGAGTTTAATGATAAGTGATAAAGGAAAATGGCATACCTTGCTGTGCCTTTCTTTTATTTGTCATCGTCACACGTACCACCTACGGTACCTATGGTAAGTAGGCAAGTAGAATTACATTTAAAAGACTGTTCCCCATTTCAGGTATAGATTACATTTAATGCAAATAGAAGTGGACAGTTATGGGTTCAATTTTCTCCTGGGAGGCCTTAAGAGTTTTCATTCATTAAAAAAACAAAACTATATCAAATAAAAAATAAAAAAATATTACCATATACACACGTATAATTTACTGTTAAGTAATTGTGCAAAATTGTTACAAAACGAAGGGCACTATAGGTACAGTTAAAATTAAGTGAAAGTAAAGGTTGTGAAATTTTTATGAGATTTTAAATTAAACAATTTATAGTTTATGGTGTAATATGAAGTTTTTGGTTGTGATAGTTGTATACAAGCGTGGTAGTTATATTTAGTACCATTTACAAATTGGGACATAAAAAAATATAAGAGAACTTTATTGACAATTATTATTTTTTACAACTAATTGACTACTAATAAGTATTAACTCATTTCGACACGGCGACTTTAACTGTATACGAAATAAATAAATAAAAGCATAAAGGAAACACACGCTCGTATTTTTTAATCGTTGGTTTCGAAAATAATTTTTTTATGCCCTCAAGCGATTGTTGATCTAGATATTTTATATAAATTTTACCTTCATAATCATAAAAAAAAATGGTCGTGACAGACGATCAGACATGCAGACAGTAAAGTGTTTATATAAGGGTCCCGTTTTTTTTAAGCTCGATATCCTACAATTACAAAATAAGTGAAAAAAGAAAATTAAATAAAAAAAAATGACTTAAATTCCAAAAGAAAAAAAGAATAAATACTACCAAAAGAGAACCAGCAAAATGATAGAGAATTCCTGCTGTTTTGCCAGAGGAGCGTAGTAATTACCTTTACAGGGACGGCGTAAAAACACGACACCCGTTAAATTAAAGTCATACATGCATTTCAATTGATGTATCTATCAGAACTCAGAAAAACAACACTTTTATAAATAAACTTTGTTGATAAATTACTTTTCGACGCTTTGATCGTGAAGCAAATTACACGTTTTTTTTACGAGCTACACACTGTATCCCAAACATAGCAAGATAGCCCGAGGGAACCTGGGAACCTAGTGTTAAGACACTTCCGTTAATTGACAGAACTCAACACCGCCCTTACTTCTTGTTAGCAGAGCTCGAAAAATAATTTATTTCTCTCAATGACAATCGAACCTATAACCGAGACTTAAAGTTACTACCTACTGCGCCACGACGGCCCCTAGGTATATATTTATTCAAGTGCCACATTCACACGTGCCTCGAGCGTTACATTACCTTATTTATATCTTTAAATGAGTATACAAAATACAATTTCAATTTCCTGTCTCGACGAAAAAAAGATGATATAATTAGTCTTTCCATATATTAGAAGATATTGTGTATAGTTGCGGGACCTAACACCGCAGTTTCTTTAACATAGTCAAAATGGGTTAAATTCGGGGTCCAGCGTGACCCCGAATGTAAAAAAAAATATATAAATAAAGGTGGAACCTAGGTAAGACACGGGTGGAAGACCAGTGTCTTACCTAGGTTCCCAGGTTCTCTATTAAAAATATATATCTCAAAAATATACAAAAAAAAAACATATTAATCTCAAATAAGATATTCGCTCCCAGAATACGAGAATCTATCTCAATGTATACTTATATTGGTTTAACACACAACTCTGTAGTGTTTGCCGGTCGCTTTGTAAACATAGCCAAGGCTGACGCAGAATTAACCCAATATCGGCAGTTATTTATAATTTACTGCTATAATATTATATAAAATGTATAATTTGTACTGTGACTGTAGCGCGACGTTTGTGGGTTCGATCCCCAAATATTATCATTTCTTCGCTCTGGCTAAAGGGGAAAAAAGCCTTGCGTTGAGTTCTCTCAACTCGCAATGTCTCGAAAAATTCGATGGTCGGAGTCGGAAACGGAAAGTAGATTTTCTTATTTTTGTTTTATTCATCTTATGTAATTGTCTTATATTGTACACTCTATATATCGTTATAAAATCCTATATAATATCGATATTATTATATATCCGTGACATAATATAGAATGGCATTCTATCGAAAATGAACTAAATCATCCAAGTAGATTTCGCTTTAGATAGTAACGATACGTATGACTTACTGTAGATATAATTAAGTATTCTTTTTTTACTTTTTACCTAAGATGTAATTTTGTTGGAGCAAAATCAAAACGTGTTTACGTACTTACAAAATGTGTATAAAAAACTGGAAAGGGAACGATTCTACCTTGTTTTTACAATTAATCTAAATGAGTATGTATTTATACAATACAAGTGCCGTCCTTTACAAGTTAATCCTGCAAATATCAGAGGAACCAGTGTTAAGACAATCCAGTCCCCACTTCCCACCAAATTTTCGGGACAATGCTTGTTAAGTGGTGGAACTTAACGCCGCGTGCTGTCTGCTAGCAGAGGGAGGAAAAAAATCAATAATTTTCCTGAGAAAATAACCTACAATCATAATTTTACAATCAGACGCTATGCCCCAATAA
The DNA here is from genome assembly GCA_000313835.2 of Heliconius melpomene melpomene. Lineage (NCBI taxonomy): Eukaryota > Metazoa > Arthropoda > Insecta > Lepidoptera > Nymphalidae > Heliconius > Heliconius melpomene. The sequence continues at coordinate 362,059 of HE671319.1, read as the reverse complement.
GGCCCCATAACACAAAAAATATAACACTATTTATTAATACTTACAGATAAACTTAGCGCACGATTAAACAAATCCGGCATGTTATTATACAAAACTTAAATCACAAATTTCGCGTAAAAACACTTAAAACTATAGTTATTTGTATGAAAAAAATACTATTCCATATAAAACAAAATAATTATTTAATTCTTATACTAAATATACTATGAAAAATGGAATATTTTCGTATTTTTTGCAAAGTAAAAGATTTATTAGTGGGCAACGCGGTCGCACGTACGGCGGCGGCGATAACACTGAGGTCACGGTTTGTGTACTACTATACTATTAGTGACTACAGTAGTGTTAGTGTGTGGAGTCCACGCTGTGGACATTTCGCGATAGGGCCACGGGAAGGAAAACGAATTTAACAATAGTTGTTTTCTTTTAAACTACATATATTAACTCATTTGAGAACTATTTTTGGAGACCTGTACCGTCTGTCTGTTATATGTGATCCGCTTAGTATTGTAATAATTATGGGTTAGTATTAGGATAAGTTGTGGGATCGATTCCCACTCGAATTTTCTCGGTTTAGTAACAAGGCATAGTGCGGCTGATTTCCCCCATTTAACACACAATGCCTCTATAATTCGGAGGAAAGCGGGGAACGGAAGTGCCTTAATGGGAACGGAGTGTCTTAGCACGACGTCCCATTTGCCAATAAGAATGTATGCCGCATACAGCAGGGTAGACAGAGGGAACATAGAAACCTAAAGTTAAGACAAATCGCTGAGCTAACAATCAGGAATATGTATAGTTGTATAAAATTAAGGGTAATGGTCATATTTTATTGTTTTCATATAATTAATCATGTTTAAATTGGTAAAATAAAGGGGTAATTAAATAAAATTCATTAAAACAACCTTTTTTCGTAAGTAGGTTACGAAAATTCACAAAAGGTTCGCTAATAAGTTTTATGGAGTAATTAGTAATTACTACTGTACCCAGAGATTAGAATTAAAATTAAAATGATATTAAAGGAACATCATCACGCCGGTTGTGGATTCGAATCCCACTGAGGGTAATTCAAATTCAAAATATTCTTTATTTAAATAAACTTATAATAAGCACTTTTGAATCGTCGAATGAACATATGAACAAAGGGTACCACCGGTTCGGAAGGCAGTTCTGCTGAGAAGAGCCGGCAGGAAACTCAACAGTTGCTCTTTTCAAAATCAATGGTACAATCCATTACATTAGTTGGCAGCTATCCTGCATTACAATCAATAGACATTAATTCCATACATGCTTATCCTCTAAGTATTCTTGAACAGTGTAATACGCTTTGCTTGTTAGAATTTTTTTTACAGATATTTTAATTTTTTGTAGTGGCAAACTAAGAATACACTGCGGAATTTTATTATATACACGTATACTCAGAATAGAGAATATATAGAATAGATTATTTTCATTTCTTTCCTCTGGTAACTAGACAAAGCACGACATTCGCTACTCAACAAAACATTTCGTCAATTGGGCGAAAAGTGGGGAACAGATTACGGAGTGACTTAACACTAGAATCTTCATGTCTACTCTGTCATAGTGTTAGCGGTAGTATTCATTATGAGTTTATAGTAAAAATGTGAATATGATTAATTAGAATGAAACGAAATGTGTAAGTTGTGTATTTAAATAAAGAGAAGTTGTTATGATGTTATTATGACTGAAGATAAAAATATAAATGAAGTACTTTTATTAATATATAATAATGTTAGCGGTAGAATTCATTGAGTTTATAGTAAAAATGTGAAAATGATTAATTAGAATGAAACGAAATGTGTAAGTTGTGTTGAAGTTACTATGTTATGTTATGTTATAAATGATGGCAGCACTGAAACTATCTTTATTGTGAATTATGAATATGAGATACATCCGGTAAGCTTAGTTTTGGAGGGAAATTGTAACCTATAAAAACACCCCAAAAACAGAAATGAGCACATTCTTCCCGACGTTGTAATACTGCCAGCAAGCTCTAAGCAAACGTTATTAAGTGATAGTTTAAGTGCTGAGTGTTTAAGTGTCAGTGCTAAGTAGAAAGTGTTCATAATAAAGCGATTTAAAAAGTGAAGGTTTATAATTGATCTACCCAGTGAATAGATGTTTCTTTCAATATTATAGGGGATATAATAAATAATAAGATAAAGAACATTTGTACTGAACTTAGCCTGAGCCGCCATAACTCACGCAACTTCCTAATGGGGCGTAATGTGGCAACGGAAGGATCAGAGGAGTATCTTAACACTAGTTTTCCAGGTTCCTTTTACCCACCCTGCTATTTGCGGAATACAGCGTAAAGCTAAAAAAAAGATATATGAACATACCCTCCCACGCAGGCGAAGCCGCACTTAAAATTCATCTAAAACTATGTGAAAATATTTTTCTGACATTGACCGAGGCACGCATTCTCAAACTTAGCTCTCAGTTGTTAACAGTGACTCATGGTAAACTGAAATACACCATCGATCGTTACACGATAAGGCGATAATGTGCGTGTGTCTATTTTTGTATAAACGTTTGTTTGCATTGTTTATTTTGTATTATTAATATGGAATACGGATAATTTTTGAGGTCGTTCTGGCGTGCGAATGTGCGATGGTTATGGGTTTGACTCCCTCTCATGGGGTGGACTAGTATTCATTTTGTCCTCTGCTAGAGGCAAAATTTGTAGTTTTCAACAATTGGTAGAAAAGTGGGGTACGAAGTGTTTTACTTAACGTTATGTTAGTAGGTATTTTTTTTATTATTATCATAAGATAGTTGTTCCCAAAAACAACAGTTATACATCTAGCTACTAGAAAGTTTCTAAAAGTTACAGGAAAATTTTAGAATAAATAATATAAATTTCAAAGTAACATTAGACTTACATATATGAATGCTATAATAGATTAACGTATAATACACAACCATACTAAATCAATTTTACGCGGGCGTGTTGATAAAATTCGTTTCCCATGAAATTGTCAAGCAGAAAAAATTGCCTTGTTGGTAAATAAGTACTTTTAAAAAAATATTATGATTACACTATAGTATGCATAATATTATTTCTGTATAAGGTTCCCATACTTCCTTTGCCTACCCTGCACAAAAAAGCTATAAAAAAATTGACAATGTAAATTATAAGCAACGTTGCAATTATTGCCTGCTTTTCTTTTTTATGTTTATAAGTACCTTTAATAAAATAAAATCACCATAATAAAACGAAATACTGGATGTACCGTTAATACAATCCTGTTTACGCATTTCGCCTAAACAGCATATAGACTGGCGGAACCCAACGCCGCTCTTATTACTATGTATTTTATACATAGATAATATAGAATACCTACTAGGTCTATAATGGATATATTCAGTCATTATCAAAAGTACCACAAAGAGGCGCGGCGAGGCGTTGGCCCATTATTTATGGACGGGTCAGGTGTATCCGGCGTTCACCACTTTTATAATAAAGATCAAAGAATTATCTACTTTTAATCTTTGAAGTATTAATAAATGAGATAGTATGTATACTTAATATATATACTATACAATTTTTTTTATTATTAAGTAGTTATTTTTTAAGTAGTTAATTTTAATTATTTTTTTCTCTTTAGTAACAAAGCAAAACGCGACGTTGATTTTCAAATATTCAGCAGAAGGTGGACTTCGGAGTGTCCTAACACTAAGTAGCTAGGTAGCTTTCCGCGATTGGGAATTTAACCTTTCACCTATCACGTTAACCGCTGCGCCATGACTCCTGCGGCCTTTGAATGTATTACTAGTTCAGTACAAATGTGAACTAGCTTATACATCCAGAGGCTTCACAAACAGGTTGACATAATTAGTTCCATCAATACGAGCACGGACCACGTGGCTGTCTGTGTGACTGCACCGTTGAGTACGTACAAAGCACTAATCCTATTATACTAGTACAGGCGTAACAACGTTGTGTTGCATTATCTAGTAGGTATATGTATAATTAAGCTGGATATTTTACTTAGAAATAGATTAATATTAATAATGTTCTAATAATATTAGTTTTAGGCCGTCGTGGCGCAGAAGCATATGGGATTGTGGGTTCGAATCCCATCTCCCATATCCCGCATAACAACAGTCTAGACAGAAGTTTGGAACCTAGAAGTAAAACATTGCGGTCCTATTAAGACACTTCTGTTCCCCGAAATCTACCTCGAAATCAGCCTCTAAAAAAGTATTTGATGTTTAAATACTATAAGATGTTTATAATAGTAAAACGCTAGTAATGAAACATAAATTATTTGAAAATACAAAATTAGTCGACCTCGCTCGCACTTACACCCAGTTTAAAAACGTTGTATAGAGGAAAATTTTTAGTTGTTTATTACATTTTAGAACATGTTCCGTATGAATTCTAATACTTTTTTTACATACATATCCTTACTGCATATAATCTATAGTAATTATATAAAGCTGTTAAATTGGTTTGGTTAAACGCTCTAATCTCAGGAACTACTGCTTCGTTTTGGAATTAAACTACGTTTCAATGTAGCCCATTATACCTCTAGTCCATCTTACTTTAGAAACATATACAGCTCTAAGTTAATTCCATCGCATATACAGAAATTGAGTTTTCCATATTCATATTAAATCTGAACATTAAAATAAAAACTCAAAATATGATCTTGTTCCCGGATGGAAACCGTACCTAAAATAACCTATAGGGGGCAGACAGTCCGCCACGCTGACGTGACCATTACATATGAATAGTCGAAAAAAAAGTAATAACGCGAAAAAAGTAGCTGATGAAATCCTAAGCACGTTTTTAATTTTCACCTTTCACTTCTATCGTCTGGTCCTAGGTATCAAGAGAAATGAAGAGCCAGTTGGTTTTACTAATAGGCGTCTCAGGGTTGCGTCTTGTGAGACCAGATCGATGATAGCATATTATTGTGTTTTCACCTAAGGTGCGTATACCTGCCAAGTTTTATTATGACGGCACAATTATAACAAACGAGTTAAATTCAGTTTAATAAATTTTATTACAGTTTTTATAGCGTACTCTACTGAACTCAACGCGGCGCTTTGCCTCGACAGACAGAGGGAAGAAAACTGGAAACATTAAATATTTAATTTCATCGACTGAGAATCGAACTCACAACCTGTTACGTCTACAGTCACACTGTGCCCCTCCGTTACGACACAATTACGATCAATAAGTCGACCCAATAAAAGCAGGTTAAAAATAAAAGCCGAAAAGCTCACATAGGCAAAAGTGTAAGACCTCCAAATTAAATTTCAGATGAAGCCTAACAAATCCTTTTGTCAAAGCCTGTTGGGAGTACACATCACGTCACAGTGGGTCAGGAGGTGGATAATGGACAAGGGACATTTAGTTGAAAGGGTTAAAATTTAATTTTCTAATTTTCTTTGTGGAATTTAATAAGGTATTATTTTAGAATATAATAACTCTACGAGGTCCACGTTAGATAGTGGAAATAGATAGTGGTAGTCAACGCGCCGCGCTCGCGCCTCGTCTTGTTCTCGGAGTGAGGAAATGAAAACAATTCATACCCTCGAATAGGAATCGAAACAACAGAGCGGTTTTCAGTCGGACGCGCGATCTCGAGAAAAATATGCCAAGGACAGAGGGATAGATGGAAATCAAATTGATCCTTTAATAAAAAGGGTTCCGTATTTACCTTTTGAAGTAAACTAACCCTAAAAAATGTATTTAGGCGTTTATTTGTGTGTTTGTGATAACATTTGTATTAATTAATAAATATACTGAAAAAATAAATTTAAGAGAAGTATTTAGTAACATTTTCAGACAGAGTACCTTCAATCCTAACCAACCAGAGTCCCTATAAAGCCTAGTAAGGCATCATGAACCTCAAGTCCAAAAAAAAATTTGAAAATTCATATATAAACAGATATAAAAGACATTATTTCAAAATCTCAAGGTAACCTAACCAAAAAGCTAAATATAAAAATGCCTTACAAATTAAATTTCGAGATAAGATTCCAGTCCTTTGATCTCAGGGCTGCCAGGAGCTTTATTTATGATGTACAAAGTGGGTCAACCGAGAGGACGACGTACCTGAAAAGATAGTGTTCACAATAAATTATAATATAAGGATTAAGGGTGGTAATTTTGCATTATTAATTGTAAGAGAAAGTAAGTAACGGATTTAGCTTAGTGGTATGGATATTAATATTTTCAAAAAATAAACATATAAAAAAATATAAATCGCGATTTTCCAATCAAATACGCATTATATTGTTTCTTGTATATGATTTATGACATCGTATCTGGGTCAAGTGGTGGTAACGAGCGGACAATGGCTGACAGTGGAAGATATCAGCGTTCGGTAATATGACGAGCATCACGTATATACATACATACATACATATGTTTTCTACGTACTTATGAAATAGTTAGTTTTTTTAAATTATTTATCCATTTTTTCTGCTTGTGAGACTCGTCTAAACCTATAGTGTTGTTATTTAAGTACGAAAACAAGACACATATTTTATAATCTATAATTCAGCGAAAAGTGGAGGAAACGGAAGTCTTAATGGTAACAGAGTGTATTAACACTAGGTTCCCAGGTTCTCCTCTACCTACCCTGCTATGTACGAGATATATCTACGAACTAAGAAAAATCTATAGTAGGTTAGGTTAGGTTCTTTAAATCTGGCGTTCCGAGCGTGCCAGTTGAGCAAAAAAATCTATAGTAAGTACCTAATTGCTTAACTCACTAACATCATTGTCACGCTTCTGACAATTGTCATATAGACGTAACCCGCTAGAGTCACGCGATACATTAAGGAGTTGTTATAATTCCATTAGTTGTGGTCTTGTTACCAGCTTTCATATAATAATGTGGAAAAATTCTAAGAATTTTTATTTATTATCGAGAAAATTGTGTTTTATTGGATAAAGTACAGTGGCACAGGGGCACAAGAGTCAAGAGACGACAGGTCGAAGGTTGGATTCCCACTTGAAGAAATTAAATATTTAATATTTTCATATCTTCGGTCGGTGGAGTGTCTTAGCATTGGGTTCCCAGGTTCATCTCCCCCCGGAGACGGAGTAGGCATACTCAGAAAAGTTTTTTAATAGCAAATAGAATACTAATTATTTTTAAACTAGGTAACAATGTAAAAAACACCCGAGTTCTAGATGTAATCATAACTTTTTTTTTCAGCTTCACGCTGTATTCCGCACACCGCAGGGAAGGCTAAGGGAACCTAGTGTTAAGACACTCCGTTCCCTATTTTCCGCCGAATTTTCGTCTGCGCCAGGACAGGTCTCAACTCATCGTCATTATAATTCTCATGTCAAAATTTGTATCTAAATTAGATCAAATATCGGACTATTGTCTAATAACAATACTCTCAAGGAGGTCTATTCCATGAAGTTGCTTGTTGAACTTGTTACAACTTGTGTAAGAACAAAACTATTTCACCAGAATAAGTACTCGTAAAACTTACGGCGACCTCAATTTGATACTGAGCATAAACGGGTACAAAGATCGATGGTGCAAATGATAGGAGGAGGATGTCTTAGAGAGCTTCACGCTTTTTCCTGCAAATTTTAGTTTCAAACCACTTCGTTTCACTTTCTAACCGAATTTGATAAGAGAAAGCCGGGAACGTTTACTCCTAACAATCACGTTAGGGGTAAGCGTTTATAGTCATAAAAACGATATAGTATAAAAGCATTTCCTTAGTATAGTATGTTTCTTAATGGAAACGGAGTGTCGTAACACTACATAAGTTCCCAGGTGCTCTCTGCCTACCTTGCTATTCCTTCAGTAACACCGAGAAGAATTATTTTGAATTAAGAAGAAATGTCAAGCTCACAACACCTAAATAGTTTTAATAAAAATTTTCGAGAACTTCTCAAGCGCGAACATATTGTAGCTACTGTTTTTTATATTAAAATTGTTTGCCTTACGGCGAATTGTATGTACTGAGGGAAATAAATTTTTAAGAATTTCATTTCTTATATTAAAGAAGTTGGTTTTTAGGTCGTTATGATGCAGCAGTACGGCGGTCTCACTATAAACGCGAAGTTGTGAGTATGATTACCACTCCTTCGTGCTGATAACATGAAAAAGGGCGGCGTTGGGTTCCGACATTCCATATGCAATTTTTCGAAAATTGAATACGTAGGGAAAGGAGAGTCTAAACACTAGATTTCTTCTGCCTACCCTACTATTGCGTAATACAACTTAAAGCTCAAAAAAAAAAATTTTTGCTAACAACCTCAATGTGACATTTTTCTTAGTTGAATTTGAATTCTTGCACTGAGAAGGTATTTTTATTCTGAGGAAAAACGTAGGCGTCAAATGACCCGTTAAAGACGTCCCATTGTTCCAGTACGAAACTCAACAAAGGTTCAATTCAAACTGAAACGAGGCTCTGTTTCAGCGTTTTAAATCTTTCAACTGACTTTTTTGAGGCCAGTCGCGGTATAAGGGCACACTGTATGACTGTAAATGTCACTGGTTGTAGGGTCGACCCCCAGTCGAGGGAATGAAATATTTCCTCAAGAATTCGGCGGAAAACGAGGAACAGAGTTGACACCAGGTTTCTCTGCCAACCCTGCTGTGTGCGGGAAAAAAAGCCTGATTTTTCCTTCTATCAATCAAATACACTGTTATAAAGAACAACTTAGCATTCTGTTACTGTACCGGGGGTGTAATGATCCATCATTTTCAGTCGTTAGTAGTATAATTTGCATAAGACATTAAAAACAAAGGAAATTATAACGCCCTCCAACTAACTCCCTTTATATGTTTGGTAAGTTTTTCTTAATTAAAATAACACTTATAATTTATATAGTTGTCTTTACATAAGATTTTCTTTTAGCTCAGCCTTTTTTTAGGTTTTAGGCAACCTAGTGATAAGACACTATGTGTTGTGTGAAGGAACTCGACGCCGCGTTTTATCTGGGTATCAGAATAAGTTTAGACAATCAGACATTAAAAGAGACCAATGATGACCAATGATGATGATGAATTACCAATGATCAGAAAATTAAATGATACCATTATATTCATTAATATTTATAAAAAGCGTATTCTCTACCAGTATTAATAATATCTACTTAGTTAAATTAAACATACAAAGCTCAAGAAAGTTACACACAACGCGCCGCCGAAATGCTTTTAAAGTTCTAAAGGCAAACAATGTCATTATAGTACAGCGCCAGCGGTCTATTGTTCTAGTTAGTCGTATAAGTACAAATAGTAACAATAATTAATATTATAGTTCCACGCTGTATCGCATACATGGCATGGTACGCAGAGGGAACCTCCGGACCTAATGTTATAAGATGTCGTTCCCATTAGGACACTTTCGTTGTCTTCGTTGAATTCCTCCATATTGCCTCGTTATCAAAGCAAGAAAATGAACGTTCCACCTAATGGGAATTGAAACTTGTGCCAACTTAAATATTCAATTACATTAAGTACAAGTTTAAAATCAATTTTAGACCATTTATGGCCATTTTTAATTATGTCCATGTGGCGATTCTTAGCTTTGTCCATTTGCCTAGTCTTAACTATGTCCATTGATTACGGGGTCGAAGCCGCGGATAAAAGATAAAAACTTCTATATAAAACTTATTACGGTAACTTTCGTTGCCCACCATACGCCAGTCGACCCATATAACGCTTGTAAAGACTTCATTTATTCAGGAGCAATAGGCGAAATGTGCGAAAGAAACTTTGAACATGTTAGGTCGCCTTTGTGACAATGTTCACTCTACTTACAAATAACAATACTATATGAATAATGTATTTATAATATAAAAACCAGCTCAGTCTGGCTTTTTTTTAACAAATAAAAAAATTCTACCCATTTAATATAAGAAAACTGCTTTAATTTTATGCTACAGGATTACTTACTTTATTATTTTTTTTAAATATAAAAGTGTCATTTTATGTAAAGAAAATAACAAGATCTTTTCAAAAAAGGAAATTTTTTTTTAGTGAAATCGTATGGCTTTATGCTTAAAGCGCGCGAACGGTTTCCAAGAGGTGAAGATTCAAGTCTTCTTAGGCTAACACCATAAATAAGTTGGTGTAAGTGTAAGTCTATAAAAAAATCGAAATAGCTTGTTAAGAACGTATTGCTTTGTGGTCAGAGCGCTTGGAGAAGTTCTTGAGGCGCAGGTGCAAAACCCGCTACTCTCAAATAACAAAAAATACACATTAAATAAAATAATAACAGTCAAATGTAATTACTTTGCCAATGGGTCTTCAAGAGATATAATTAACTAAGTATTTTGTAGATCCCTTTTCCTCGATTAGGGGCGAGTCAAAGGACATTGATTAAAAAGGAAATTAGATTCACGAATCGTTTCCGGTTGTACCTTTTAGTATAACAGTTTAATAATTTATTGGCGTACTTTTTCCTCCCTTTAAATTTCAAATTAAAATATTCTATTTAAATACTGTCAAATTATTTCCATATTGAAAGAAATTTATTAAAACAAACACAGTTTTAATATAAAATTGCGACAACTAAATAAAATAGTTTAATTTTTTTAGCTTCACGCTGTATCCCGTACAACGCAGGGTAGGCACAGGGAACCTGGGGAACTCTATTATATATATACTCTATTATGTATATTGTTTGACGGAATAATTTTTTTAATAATCATAATTGATAATATTATCATCAAAATTTGAGCTCGGTTTGATCTTAAAAATGTTCATATTCGAAAAAGAAATTTATTTACAAACACCATGCCCTCGACTTGTGATATCTTTCTTTTATGCAAAAATGTTATTTAATTGAACTTTTACGCTCCAATACGTGTTGTATCATTTTAAGGCACTGTCGTAAATGCTATAATAATAATAAATAAACTGCTTTGTAATCCTTCAAAGAGATTTGGATTACAGAGAGCGAAGCGAGCGGCCAGCATCCAAAGCGAGCCGAAAGCGAAGCCTTTTGCATATATAATAGTCACGAAAATTGCCGAATGAAAATATGTATGATAAAAATTGAGTATACTAAGCACTTTGAACGCCACTCAACACGGCATCTCTCCAGAATAGGTTTCAGGTTCCATAGCATTAGGTTCCCAGGTTCTTTCTACACATACCCATAATATAAATACAATATAAACAAATGAAGCGTGCCGCTGATCTTATAAAGCTAGTACCTATCTATAAATGAAATGGCAACACCGTAAAGTACACTCGACGAGGCGATACGGCACACGTTTACGACTGTCGCTGAACTCAGTTAAGCATACACATTGTATTGTGAGAATATATTAGGCGCTATAAAAACGTGGGTTCGACGGCATTTAGGATATATGAGATTTAAGATGTAAAATTATAATCATTACTTTTTGTACAGAAATCATAAGTAGAAAGGTTTATAATGTAATCAAAATCAAAATATTCTTTATTCAATTTGGCCATTACAAGTACTTTTCCTATAGGAAGCTACTACGGCAAGAAACTCAATAGTTGCTCAATAAAAAACTCATAGGACATTTCTGTTCGCCGAATAAACCAAGTAGGACACCATTGTGATAATACACTTCTATCTTAATCTATCTATCTATATATATAAAAGGACTTGTCCTCACTGACTGAGGTAAGACGCACGCACAGCCGTAACCGCTGTGCGTAGAAACGTTAAATTTGGACAAAAGTTTACTTTCGTAATCTGGACATCCACTAAGAAGGGATTTTGAAAAATTTCAACCCTAAAGGGGTGAAATTAGGGGTTCAAAGTTTTGTATGGAAAAAA